>JAEQBH010002131.1:0-222971 GCA_016808115.1 Tetrastigma voinierianum | reverse complement strand
GGAGCTTTGTATGAGACTCAATAATACCTCCTAAAAGGTGGTTACACGCGAGGGGGAGCAGATCGTACTCTCTTCACTTGGAAAAGTCAAAAGCAAGTAATTGCCCTTCAAATATTTGTGGGTGACATAGTCTTTGGGTCCACATCCCAACACCTGGTGGAAAAGTTTGTAAGACACATGAGCACAAAATTTGAAATGAGCTTGGTCGAGAACTTACATAATTTTCTGAAATCTTCGTGCACAACAAATCAACTCATGGATATTTATATCATAGGAAAACATGCTTAAGAACCTAGTCATGAGTTCGAACTGGGTATAACAAAACATCAAGGACCTCAATAGGGACCCGACAAGATTAATAAAGATGAAGTAAGGAATAGTGTTGATTCGACTCTCTATAAAAGCATGATCGAAGTTTGTTGTACCTGAATGTAAGTCAGCCCAAACATATGTTATAGTACGGAGTTTGTGAGGAGAGAGACCAAGCAGTTCTAAGGATAGTCATCTTTCTAAAGAAACAAGAAGATTATCAAATGTGTCAATGAAACAACGGACTATGGTATCTGGTACACCCAAGACACCACATCTAGCCTAGTAGGATATTGTGATACTGATAGGGTCGGGAAGCTCCTGATGACAAAACAATACTTATGGGTGTTTTTCCTTAGAAACAAATGACTTGTGTCTTAATTCAACAAAAAACCGCATATCACTTTCCACAAAATTCCCAAGGCTCTAAAACCCAGCAATCAGAAGATGCGCACAACTTTCATTTGGAGGAAAAATATTCTTAAAGACTATGGAGACTTTGGAGAAGTCCTAACACTCTACTGTGACAACCTCAGTGCTATCAATATCTCGAAAAATCCAGTTGGACATTCAAGAACCAAGCAAAATGACATAGGGCACCACTACATTTGGAACATGGTTGAGGACAAAATCACTTATCTTAGGCACATATCCATTACAGATCAACTAGCCGACATTTTCACCAAAGGGTTGGATGCTTCAAGGTATGAATCACATAGCCATCCAGTTTGGGTATGCATCAGGACTAGATGGGGTCCCCCACCCGCCACGATAAGCCTGGCCTGAGGTCCCGACCTTAAGGCATTTATCCTTCCTTCCACAAAAAAAAATAAAATAAAATAAAAATAATGGGGGAGAAAATAAGGGGAGCAAGAGTGTGTGTCTTCATTCTTTAAGAGGTATTTTTGCTGAAGATATAGACAAAGGGGGAGAATGTTAGGTTTGATATAATTTTCCATATCTTTGTATCAAGGGTTCTACAAGAAGGTAGCTACTTCAAAGATCGAAATTAATGAAGATTTGTTGAAATAGAAGTGAAGTCCTTAATAGGACCAAGATGTAGTTTGGACTAAAGCTATCCTATGTTGTAGGGATGTGCTAGACATGAGATGTCCTAACTAGAAATAGGTGCCAGTACAATATGAGTCTCACGACTCAATGCAAGGAACTTTTGGGAGCAACTTATGGGCTTAAGATCTATTTGAAAGAGGATAAATAATCAAATCGTAAGATCTAGACATCTAAGCTTTCAAACCGTGATTATAAACTCTAGGATCTATTTTGGATGAGGATTCTTGATCAACAAGTTTCGTATTCTTCCGTTAAAGATGGAAGGAAAACATAAAATAGCTGCTGGTCGAGTCATATTAGGAAATAGATCCAAACCAGATCTAGACTTCTAAGACTAATTAAAGGCAAGGCTATAAATTCATGGCATTAGAAGCTCAACACGTATTTGTACAGAGCTTGAAGAAGAACAAGTGAAGTCCAAACATGCCGAAAGGAGTATGGATAGATACTATCGAGGTATTTCACCTGGGTGAAAGATGATGTTCTTTATTTTAGTCCATCTTATATTGATGTAATATAGGAAGTGTGATACTTAGATAATTTGAGGGAGTTCATTCAATCCACAGCCTCAAGAAGGCCAGGGGTAGAGAGGAGTCTGCACTACATAAGAGTAATGACAAAACCAACCAGACGTTGGAAATCCTCGCAACTCGGGTATAGCTCGGACGACTGTCATGAAACCACTAAAGATTATGTGTGCTTTTACTTTATTGCAAAATTATATTTACATTTGTCAAAATACCTAAGTCTGATAGGAGGAGTTCGGACATATTGTACTAAAGTCTGAACTAGATCACAGTCCGAACATCAAGGACTGTGACCTGGAACACACAATTATATCTGTCAAAATATTTAAAAGCGTGACATTAATTTAGCAATAACGTCATACTTTTGCATGAAGCTTCCCAATCAAATAAAGCAGCTGCATGAGGGCCCCAAAACCCATTTCCTAACAAATATTTTCCAAATTATTAGAATCGCCTCAAGCAAACTATTGTACTAAAAAAATTTCACGGTTTGCATACTACTTTTCTGACAGACGACTGGTGGATTTCCACCTTTTTTCTAATGTTTACTTCTTTTGTGGGGCACTAATTTGGATCAAAGAATAGATTTATAAGGTGGGAACGGATTTTTATTGAATGTTGGCAGGTTTCGTCGTAACGTCGCCATAGCTTTGGCCCGACATATTCTTTAACAACTCCAAATGTTTGAATATGATTGATGACTCTACGTGGTCACATGCATCAACCTTTTTATGCACTGTCACGACCAAAGACAAGAAGCCCTTCCCAAATTGCCAAATTAATTGAGTATTTGCGTGCATGTATATATAATATATATACTAAAAAGACGTTCTAGTGTGAGAAACACATCTATGGAGAAAAAGGAAAAATGTCAGTGGCGCGACAACATTTACCATTTAGGCTCTTATATATTCTTTTTGTTTGGGCACGACAACACTTCCATCTACCATTTTTGCATCCTCAATGCACTTCAGGCTAGCCTTTTACAAGTACATGCATGCTCATGCCCTTAAGGATGTAATTATATTTGTGCATGGATCAAAGTCATGAAATCATGATGTAATTGTATGACTGATATAGATCCTGATCCTATGATTAGCACATGTCCTTCGTTTGACAGATTATAAAAGTCATGTAAACAAGATCAGCGCTTGATATATACCGTAATGGAAGTTATTAACTTGATTGATTAACAAGTTTGATTGATGCAGTTTACGTGATTGAACGTAAAGGAATTTATACACATAAGTAAATCAGGTGTCACTAAATAAGTTATTTGATGTACTTGAGTGAAGTTTCCTAGCCCATGCATGCATGAATGCAAAATCAAAAGGGATGATGAAGATTGTAATTGGGCTAAGTTGTCCAGCTATGAGTCTGTATATTAGGTCATTTAATATTTACGTATTCCCTAAGTTTGAGTGTGATAAGAACATACAGAAACTGAAAGACTATTTTATTACTGTAAATAAATATAGTTACAGAGAGTTCAGAAATTATAGAAGAGGAAAGGAACTTCATATATATACAAGCAATAGATCATTCTATAAGAGAAGAAGGCAACTTGTTTTGCAAGTCTTCACGCAATAGTGTTAGTTAGCAGGAGTGTATAACATGCTTCAGGTGTATGATCTTCCTTAGTTAGTTTTGAGAAGATACAGTCATGTGGATGCTTAGGTATAGGTCTATCAGAATCTTATCAGCATCACATCTGTTAATATACCCCTCAAGCCGGGATTGAGGGAGATCTTAGAGAAAACTTGTGACATAAATAGGAAAAAAATCATCTCAAAGGGGGAAGTGGCTCAGCAAAAACAAATCAGCCGGTTGATGATCATAAGAGATATACGGGACTTCCACTGCATTCAGTTTACCAGATTTATGACAAAATGAATATCTAACCCAATATACTTCTTTTCTGGCATGATGTTCGATTTGTAGTGCTTCAGGCCCAACATTATCACACCACAACACTGGAGGTGTGGCTGGAAGGGAAATTCCAATCTCTATAAGTAGATTCTGCACCCAAACAAGTTCAGCAACAGTTGCAGCAAGGGCTCTATATTTAGACTCTGTACTTGAGCGAGCCACTACATTTTGCTTCTTTGAACTCCAGGTAATGAGATTTAGTCCTAAGAAGACACAAAGTCCACTCATTGGTTTTCGATCATCAAGATTTGTTGCCCAATCAGCATCAGAAAAGCCTTCCAAACTTAAAACCGAGGCTGGACAAATAGAAATGCCATAATCAAGAGTCCCTTTTATATAATGAAGAATTCCTTTGTAGGCTACCTAGTGTACAGTAGGGCATGCAAATATTGGCAAGTTTGTTCACAGCAAAGGAAATATCAGGCCTGGTATGATTTAGATACTGAAGAGACCTATAGTACTTCGATATAAAGAAGGTTGAGAGAAAGGTGAGCTATCATCCTGGCAAAGTTTATTAGCTAAACTCATAGGAGTAGAACAGGCTTTAGAGCTGAGCATATTTGTTTGGGTAAGTAGATCAGTAGCATATTTAGTTTGCTTGAGATGAAGAGCAGAATTAGTCCGTAGGACCCCAAATCCCAGAAAGCAATGAACATCCCCAAGAGTTTTGAGGGCAAAGGACTTATTCAGGTCTTGAATGAGAGTATGAATAGCAGAAGAATCCTCCCCTGTGATCAAGATATCGTCCCCATACACAAGGACAAAGAGCATGCAGCCATGAATACAGGCAAAAATAGTGAGGAAACTAGAAATAGAGGACTGAAACTCTAATAATGCTTAAGAGTGAAATTAAGATCATCAAACCAAACTGTAGGAGCTTGCTTGAGGCCATATAAGGCCTTGTTGAGTTTACAATCAAATGTGGGGTCAAGGGGATCTTCAAACCAGCTGGTTGAGCCATTAAAACAGTCTCATCATGTTTCCATCAGGAAAGCACATATCATCAACTTGTTGAATCTCCCATCCATGAGTAACAGCCAAGGAGAAAATAATTCTGATAGTAGTTGATTTAACCACTAGACTAAAAGTATCAAAAAAATCAATGCCAGGGGTTTGTTGAAAACCTTTGGCAACTAATCTGGCTTTGTATTTGTCAAGGGTGCCATCAGCAATATATTTGGTGCGGAAGACCCACTTTCACAGTACAACAGTTTGTCTCAAAATAGGTGGAATTAAATCCCAGGTTTTTGTCTTTAAGAGAGCTTGAAATTCTATCCTGTGCTACAGGGACATGCTAGAAATGAGATGTCTGAACTAGAAACAAAGCAGTCGTGAGACGGACGTGAGTCTACTAGCTTCAAGGCTAAAGAACTTGGGGAGCAAGTAACCGATCGCGATGGGCCTATGATCTATTTGGCAAGAGGATAACGATCAAATCTCAGAAGATCGGAACGTCTAAGCTATCAAACCAGAATTAGAAACTTTCTAGGATTCTATTATGATGTAGAGGATTCTGATCGCCACAGTTTATTATTTCTGTTGTGACAATTGAAAGGAAAGAACATAAAATAGAAGGTAGGGTTGGAGTTATTTACCAAGAATGATAAATGATTTAAAACCATGTGCACACACCCATTTCATGCGATGTCTCAGTGCACAAATGCAAAGCAATATGCCATTGCCTATTTATATATCATGTCACATATATGATGGATTCTATATGAACAACTCTACTCATGTATATCACCCATGCATCATTTGGACATTTATATCAATTAACATACAATTTCCAAATAAATCACAAAATTCATGTCAACATATTTATACACACATACATTGACATTTACAAGTCATCACCAATCAAGCAATGACTTACATTATCCTCAGCCAAGATGCGACATAACATGTCCACAAATAGCTAATGTACGTTTATGCAATGGCCTTATGCATACAAACACATCACATGTCAATCCATTAGAACACACAAATCGACCTCCAATCAATTACCATCAAGCACATCACTCAATTAAAACAATGACATGCTTAAAACCTTAGGACCAATTGTGGCATAAAGATGCCAACAAAACGCACCACACAACAAGCCATAATAGACCACATAATAGTTCCGAACCCAGTTCAGAAACTAGCCCCCTAAAAGTCCCAAAACTGACAATAAACCATTAAACAGCCTTAAGTCAGAAAGTGGGCCCTGGAAAATGGACCATAACTTGAGTTATAGAGGTCCGAGATTTCAGGACTAAAGTCTAACATCAAAATTATTAGATAGAGCTACAATTTCTCAAGGATACTAGTCCAAATTCTTACATTTACCCAACCGAAAATCAGTCCCAAACTCATTTAACATTTTTAGGATCCACAGGGGCTTTAGGAAAGTTACAAACTCATGATGTTTTTTATTGTAGTGGATGTAAACTAACCAAATTTTCAGCTTTTCCTTTTTAATCGGAAGTTGCTTCGTTTCTTCTTCCATTTGATCCGATTCATTATGATATGGGGGCCTCTCCGGTTCCCACAAAAGAAGGTCTCGATATTATGTTGGCTGGATGATCATACTCTATTGTTGGGTTTATTTGGTGAAACATTTTGAATTCTTCAAGATATACAAAGCCTTTTGTGCCCTTGTAAAAACTCAACATTCTTCTGTTATTAAATGTTTCAGGTGTGATTTGGGTAGGGAGTACACTTTTAATAAATTTCTTGAGTTGTTTGCCTTAGATGGAACAATGCAACAAACTTTGTGTACAAATACAACTGAGCAAAATGTTGTTGCTGAAAGAAAACATAGGCATATTGTTGAAACTACTCGAACTCTCTTATTGTCAAATTTTGTTCCCCGTGAATTTGTGGAGAAGTTATTCTATAGTGTAACTTTGATTAATAATATTCCTTTCTCTCATTTTATTCCTTTAAGAAATTATACTGCATGGCCCAGATTATTCTTTCTTTAGAGTCTTTGGTTGTACTTTATTCATTCTTAAACCTCATGTAGAACGTAGCAAGTTATCCATCGATCTGTTATTTCTGTCTTTCTTGGTTATAATGAAGGGGTCAAAAGGGGCACGTGTTTTGATCCAACTACTCAAAACTTTATCCGTCTCGTCATGTTGTTTTTCTGGATCATACCTCTTTCTATTCCATCTTCTCGCTCATGACTAATTAGGACTATAACTGACTTCTTCGTATTGATCCCTTTTATAAGGATTCTAATAACTTGTCATCTCAGTTCCTCGTACTTTAGCACCCCCTTCTTCTCATGTTCTTCCTTTCCTTTTGCATCATATTCAACGTGTTACTAATAGTTCACAGTACACTTTGCTCTCTGGGACACTTGAAGCTCCCTTTTCTCCTATGTCCCTCAAGCCCGTCTACGATTGTAGATCCACCTCTACGTCGATCCACACATGTTTGTAAGTCCACAAAATCACCAGATTTTACCTATTCTTGTTATTCTTCATCTTTTACTTCATTTTTAGCTTCTATTCATTGTTTTTCTGAGTTTTCTTTCTACAAAGAGGCAATTTTTTAATCCATTAACAAAGAAGCTATGGATATGAACTGCTTTTTGCAAAATGACTACAGTCAGATTTTATTGTAGTAGCTTTAGTTTTACAATGGTGTATCTCTCAACTTGATGTTAAAAATGCCTTCTTAAATGAAGATCTTCAAGAAGAAGTTTATGTGGAGCCCCTTCCTAGTGTTTCTCATGATTTTGGGTATGTTTGCAAGCTCATCACTACAAAAAACCTTCATTTAGAGACGAACAATTTCGTCTCTAACTGCTCTGAAACGGAATTCCGTATGAATTTTCTATCTTAAAAACGCTAGTGCGTGATTTCTACCGTCTCTAATCCATCTCTGATTAGAGACGGAAAGATTCTATCTCTAATCAGCGACGGACAGGGAGACGAATTTTTCGTTTTAGACAGAGACTCCGATTTTTCGTCTCTAATCGAGATTGAAATAACCGTCTCTAATCACATGGAATTTTCTGGCTCAGCCTCTCGCCTCCGATCGTGAGACTAATTGATTTCGCCTCTCGATCGTGAGGTCGATTTTTTCCGCCTTAGATTGAGACTTAATTTTCTGGTCTTCTAAAGTCGTCTCGACCGAGACGGAAAATTCCTTCTATTTCTAATCAAAGACTAAAATTTGTTTCTATTCCCATCTATATATACTATCATTTTTGTCGACATGTCTTGACTTTTCATACCAATCTTGTTGTCATTCAAAGCCAATTATATGAAATCATTAAGATGTAGTTTAACAGTTAAATTAATAGATATCATTAAATAAGTTGAAATACAACACTTTTTAAGTAAATGATAAAATCAATAATATTCTAAATAACAAAATGGTAATATTAGTGTCAAATATAGCTACTGATCATTGTCACCAGTCGGTTACTAGGGAGTACCGTGAAAAAAAGCGGCCAACTGTGATTTCATCTGTCTTTGTATCTCCTACATTTGTCTATGCATCTCTTCCTGCATTTTATGGTTTTGCTCCTGTATTTTTTTGTTTTGCTCCTATATTTTTTGGTGTTGGTCTTGCAAATCCTTAAACTGATCAATGTAAATGTTTTATTTTCTTCCTGCACAAGCTACAATTGATCCTCTAACTCATGGCTATGACTCGTCACAGGTGAAGTGCCACTAAAAGAGGCAATGCTACAATATGTTGATATTTCGTGAGCCAATACCATATACTTCCGATTTCACTCCCTCGACATTTTTAACAAAAATTTACGTCATCAATCGGACGGTGTCTCTATGACCTCCTCCGGGTTGGGATACCGCTTCCATAGCTCCGATGAAATCATCCCGCACTCAACAACACATCATATTAGAATTTATAAATTTAGTAATGAAATAATTAACTATTAATATAATAAACAATTTTTATTAAGATGCTAACATTCAAAGCTTTGCTTTCTCTAATGACAAATGAGTCATCACTCCTTTTAAAGATGATTAAGGAATAAACAAATTCAGAGTATGTAGGCTTTTCCCAAACTTTGTTCCCGTGAGTTCAAAACAAAAAATGTATATAATGTGATCACACAATTAAAATATTATTGTAACAAATTTTCTTATCATAAAAACCTAACCATGCGTTTGGCATGTGAAGAATGTGTGATAGATCCTCCGGTATGAGTGGCAGGTTCACCAACTTGCCGATTTATCTTGTTTTGTCGTGCTCTTCCTATGTACACAGGCTTATTGAATCCATCATTCCATGCCTTCCAAATATCATCAGAAACATAGGTCGGCTTCTGTTTGGCGTTCTTAATGGTCCAAATGAAACTCAGACCTACATTTGCCTGCTTTCTCCCAAAGAATCTCGATCATGCCACTTATTTGATCCCAATCGAAAATATTTCTATAAATTTGAGAAAATGCTCTAAGTTAGTACAAACTCATTTTATATTTTAAAATTACAATATATTTGAAATAAATATTGCCTTAAAATCCTCAAATCCTTAGTGTTCCAAGGAATGTTCTTCCAAGTATAAATTCGCCCTTGTAAAGTCAATGTCGAAAGTCTTATGATCATATTAGTGAGCATTTTTCGTGAGGCAACAACCTATGATGAAAATTACTTTCTTGTTAGTTTCGGGTGACTTAAAAGAGTTAATAATACTAAAACAAATAAAGAAACTATTTTCTTGGTAATGATATTAATTGTGATTAGATTGATAATTAAACGACTTAAAATTCCTAATCGAAAATGACTTGAACATATATTTTTATCCGCACTCATATACAAAGGCAGGGAAAAGTACTTAGGTTTGAACCTTCTATGCCGGGTTAAGTGATTAGAGTAATTAATGGGATAGCTCCTGCTCTAGCCAAGTCTAAGAAAAATGATGAGGATGATGGGCTTGACGAGCTGATCTAAAACAAAAACCAAAAGAAAAAAAAATTGAAGTAGACTCTTTCTGCCCAATTCTTCCACATTTTATTACTTAAAACTGTGAGTATTCTAGTGTATTGGTACATGTCAATCAATTAAATGTGATCAATTATGACTATCTTTCATTAAAGAATTTTAGTGGTAACTAAATTTCCTAGATTGATGGATAGTAATGCTTATGGCATGTTAATACAATACCCGTCTATCGGGCATTATTAGAAGAAAAAATTAAGTTGATGAAAGCTTACTCTCTTTCACAATAGTGATCACATCTCTAGGTCAATTCTAGAAGCACCATCAGTGTTAGCCTCAACATTTATAGATTCGAAGAACAGATGTTGATGAAAAGCCACCTAAATTGCTGGTGCCCGTGGCCGATGTGAGGAGGTGATGGTTATAATCGAAGGAATTTGTAGGATCAGATCATGGGAGCCATGTCTTGGGTCTCTGATACATGATTTATCTCACCAATAGACTCTCTCCAAGCACTATTGTTATTATTACCTCTTCCTCCATGGTGTCCTCCTCCTTTACTTCCCACTCCATCTCGCACATATGATGGTTAAACCCACCACCCAAGAGGTTCATCAACAAGCATAAAGTGTTATGTTTCTCTTCCTAACCCGGATTTCCTCTTCCTAACCCGAGGGACCCTCCCAGCATTTCTACGGATTTGAGAAAACATTTCTTTTAAACCCTTTTAAAAAGTGAATCCGTGGAGCGAATCCATTTATACAGTTATGTTTTCCATTAAAACCTTATTAAACATGGTGGGAATTTTTTTCTTTTAAAACATTAAACCCTTTTTATACGATTAAACATTTTGCGTAAAATGTGTGAGTTTCTATTTTCCAAAGATTTCCCAATTTTACAACACCTACAATAAAACATTTTACAGTCTCAATAATGTTCATTTACTCCATATCCAACTACGAGACATCAAGTCCACCACAAGCAATTTCAAACCAAAATTTAAAATCATTTTCTGAACACCATAGAAATATAAACAATATTTTTATAATCGTTGTTCAAAACAATATTTCAAATCATACAGCAAAGGAGCCACAACCCAACTGCACAATATCATTGAAAGAAACATGAAAGAAGAAACGAAAACAGAAAATGCAAAGGGAAATCAACATATGGATTAGTTTAGAAAAGTCAGTAATATAACTTTCTACTTACAGGAATTACAGATACTAATATCAGTCACCCATGTCATTATCTGTACAATCTTAACCCAAGTTAAAAGATACCATAATTCAGAAACTTGTAGATATCCATATGGGAGGGAAAATGTCATTATCTTATCAATGCATTAGAATATAAAAACAAAAAAATTAAGACCCAGAATATGGGGCATCTATTAAAAGAAGTCCAACCACATAAGCAAAAGGTATATTATGAATTTAATGTGACAAAGCATCTCGATTCAAAAGGAGCCAAGTTTCTTGTCTTCTAAATATTTTTCATTCCAAAGTCTAACTGAAACCCGAAGCAAGGAAAAATAAAATAAAATAAAAGACTCAACGTTCATAAAAGCATAATCTAAAAAAGATTGCAGGAAATTTATTTTGGATCGATTCTCTAAACTAAGGTCGGGGGTAAAGATAGGATGGAGGTGGTGTATTATCAGCTAGCTAGGTGTCCTAAAAGACTTAAGGTAAGAATCATGAGATTCTTTATGGTGGAAGGATTTATAGAATGTGTTAGAATGCATTATCATACAAAAGTGGAGGTGCAGCTTGAGTAGAATAATAAAATTTTGGCCTGAGGCCAAGTTTTCACAAAAGGAGAGGAAGGCACAAACACCCCGAATTTTTGGAGTTCAGCCACTAGTATCATTTAGGACCTTCGCTCACATCCCCATTGAATTTGGCTTTTTGCATCCATGTTTGAGTTATTTTGGTTGTCTGTTTTTTCATAGAAGTTCTTCTCTTTAGTGAGCTTTGGCAATTCTCTCTTTAAACAATGTGATTATACCGTAATCATAGGTGTACTGCTGAGTTCCAAGATTTTAAATCAGACTCTAATTCAAGTCTTAAAACAATAATTTTGGTTTTTTGGTTGAACCAAGTTCTAAAACAATACTTTAAAGCCATAAAACATAATGGAAGTTTCGGAAATCAAAATAGTTTTACAATCTTCTTTACTTTTAGTTACTGAACTCAAATACGCCTGTGGCATCCTGAAGCCTAAAAATCAATTATTGATAATCGATGAGGTTTATTGAGATCCCAACACTTATATAACAAACAACCATACATTTTGCTGCATTCATTGCATTTTGGACTAAATAACTGCATCACCAGCTCCTTCATCTGTATCATAGTTCTTAAGGAGGCTTTATTTACATGTCGAGTAGTAAATATTTTATAAAAATAACACCAAAAGGACCAAAAGAATGACTAATTTTTAGAGTAATAGCATATCAGATTCGGTTAATCAAAGAAAACAAAGAAACACCAAAGCTAATCTCTCCTGATCACGATCAAAATGATGTAGAGAATCAATAAGAATTTTCAGTATCATATGATTGCTTCTTATAAGATTCCAATCACTATGAAAAAAAAGGCCCAAATGAATAAACATGCTGAGTTAGGCCTTAGCCAACAAATCTTAAAAGTGCATCATGAAACATAAGATGTACATCAAAGCAGTTCTTGTTTATGGTTTAATATAGGCAATAAAAGATAAATTGCTCGTGATAACAACCTACCATAAAACTAAGAAATCAGGGAAAATATCAGAAGCAATTAAGCACAAACAGGAAATTGAGCCCAAACAGAGGTTAATCAATATCATTCCAAAATCTTAAGAAGAAGTGTCATAGAAGAGTAACCTATCTATCACCCTGCCATCCAGAACTTTCCAGAGAAGAGAATAGAAAATACAGAAATATAAAGTTCAGCAATCCTATGGCTAAAACAGGATAACCTATCTATCTATTAGTTGTTGCTGAACACAAAAAGGAACCAACAAAAAAAGAAAAGAAAAGAAAAAAAGAAAAGAATGGAACAACAAGAAAAGATCAGTTGGCAAATTAATTAAGCTCACAAACAAAATCCCAATTTCTCAATGCTTCACAATATCGGGCCAGCAAGAATCCACCGTTTGTCTTTACGAAATATGCTTATAGGAATTCTGAAATAGTGAATCCATTGAATGAGTCAAAATCAAGAAGCTCTTTCAGCTTCGCATCACATATTAGATGGATCCTTCAAGGATAAGCAAAGAAAAGTAAGAATACTAGTTAGCAACATATTAACTACTGAAAAAGCCAAGCCAAAAGGACATCAAATAACTTCTACCACATAACCTAATGATTCCATATGTTGTCAGCTTCTACCTCGACCAAAGTCAATTTAGTGCTAGAATCACGTAAAAAATCTAGTAGAAGATATCTCATCAAAAAAGATACATTCAAAGAAGTGACATTTGAAAATGCCCTATCCTTGTCGGGGGTTCATGCAATTATGACCATAAAGTGACGAACTTGGTAGGAATCGCAAAATCGATGAATCACCAAGATTTCTCGGCTAACTTGTTCGAATTTTGGTAAAAAAAGAATCAACATGATTTTGCAAATAACATGAGTCACATGTTCCCATCACAAGGAAAAAATCAAATATTTTCCAAAAAACCAAAAACTTCCTCTGTAAAAGAACAAAAAAACCTATGAATCTTGGATTTGTGGTAGGACCGGTGGAACGTACTGTTATAGCAAATCTAAAGTGCCGCACTGAGTGGTGAGCAAAGAAGTCGATTGCACACAACAAGTCGATGATGAACTCGCTAGCAAGTATGGGGTGATCGGAATTTGGGTTGGAACGAAAGAAAGAGAAAGAAGAAGTTGAAGGAGCCTAGGTCAAGTTATTAAGGAAAGCAAAATATGTATTGAGAAAAATTCTTATATTTCATTTTTTTTTACCAAATATATATAAAATATTAAAAATGTTAATTTCATCTTCTAATCGAGACGTAATAAAACTGCTCAATCCGGTGACGTAATAAAAACTGGCCTCTAATTAATTTGTATGCAATCCGTCTCTATTTAGAGACGGATAAGTGTCCATCTCTAATTTCCGTCTCTGATTCCTTTTTTTTTTGGAGTGTCAGGAAGGCATTATATGGTCTCAAACAAGCACCTTGTTCTTGGTTTGAGAAATTTTCTGTTGTGATCTCCTAGATCTCTTGATTTGCGGCTAGTAGTTATGATTATGCTCTTTCTATTAAGTGTATTGATGCAGATCGTATCATTCTTTCTTTATATGTTGATGACATGATTATTACTAGTGATGATGTTGATGGTATTTCTATTTTGAAGCTAGAGTTAGCTAAACAATTTGAAATGAAGGATCTAGGTTCTCTACTTTCTTGGGTATTGAGGTAGCATATTCGCATAGAGGTTATCTTCTTTCTCAGTCAAAATATATTGCAGATAGTCTTGAGAGGGCTTGACTTACTAATAATAAGACTGTTGATATTCCTATTGAGGTTAATGCAAAGTATTCCTCTTCTAATGGTGTGCCTTTGTCATATCCTACATTCTACCGTACTATTGTTGGGAGCTTGGTATATCTTACTATTAATCGTCTTGATATTGCTTATGTTTTTCATGTTGTTAGTCACGAGCTATCTCCACTCACGCTTCATCGGGGTAGTTGTTCTTCAGATTTCATGCAGATCTTCGAGGTACAAATTTTCAGTCTTCTACTTACTTACCTCCTCTTTAGATATAGGTGGATACTCTGATGCTGATTATGGAAATGACCCCACTGGACATAAATTTGTTATCGATTTTGAATCTGATGATTTCTTATTTCGAAGAGTAAGAAACAACCTATTTTTCTCTATCTTCAACCGAAGCAGAATATCGTACTATGGCATCTACTACCAAAGAGATTGTTTGGTTACATTGGTTACTTGCATATATGGGAGTATTTCTTTCTCATCCCACTCCTATGTATTGTGACAACAAAAGTTCTATTTAGATTGCTCACAACTCAGTTTTTCATGAACGAACCTATGACACCCCAAACCCGGATCCCTCAACACCGTCAACTCATGAACCTCGTGGTGTCTCTGGCATCATGAGACTCATACATAAGTAAAATGACCCAATAGGGCCCATCATCCATACTTGTCCATACAGTTACAAAACCATACATTCTTATAGATCCAAGAGTTATTACATCATTCTTAATACAAAACATATATTAAAACAAGTTTGTTCTAATATATACACAAACAAGAATCATAGCCACATCCGCCCGTCTATAATCCGCCCTAAGGAGCCGCCAAGCCCGCTCAGACCGGTCCTTGCACCCGCAGCGGGGGTCCCACGACGGGGTGAGCTAACGTCCAATAGAGATAGATCCTACAAGGGTTATTCCCTACCTAGGTGCACATGCAAATGATCATTTCACAGTCAAACCAACAACCAATCCGTGCATACATATTGTCCTATCATGGAAAAAAATCTATATGCATGTATGAGACGACACTCTACATGCCCAAGTACCGGGACAACCTTCGACCCACAACCCAATGCAAGTGCCAATGGGAAATCAATACCGAGTCAGTCCCGACTCCCATTTCACAACCCGTAGTCTATGTGATATTTATTTAATTGTTTCGCGGTCTGGGGCTGGGCGTAACTTTCAGTGGTCTCACCGCGGGTCTCTTACACCCTCCGACATTTTTCGGCTTTCACCGGTGGATACGCTGTCTAACCAGGTTTTCAAGCTTTTCACCTGAGGGGGGTATCTATCCCCTACTTGCTACGCCCGACACATTTCATTTTCTTTTTTCGTTTAACACTGTGGAACTCAATTGGACTTCGTCCCATTCCAAAGCCCACACGATTCAACACCAAACGCATTGCCAAATCAGTACCATGAACACACTTTCATGTAATGTGGTGTTACCGCACACCAATGCAATGCAATTTGTGCCACTGAACTCAAACCCATGACCAATGTATGAAGACTTCTACATGGACATTCTACACCATACACTATGTGTGTGCTATGAACACTCATGTCTAATGCACACAACATTTCATATATTTAACATACATGCAACATGTTAATATTCCACATGGTCCAAATCAATACATCACATAAGAATGCACTACATCTTTTCGATCATTCAGCCTATTCATGTCAACATCATTCAAGCATGTGTTAAAATAATTCCAAACTATTACTTAGGGCAAGTAATGCCATAAGTCATATTCTGGCCGAGACATAGTATGTCAGTCATACAACCCAATGCATATAATTATTTCCATCTTTATCACATAATTTTCATTATTCGTAAGACAATATTGAATTTATGGCAATAACACACATTAGCCATTCCCTGGCCATAATCCTACTTATGTTGGCCTAAGAAATAATCTAAACTTAGTCCGTAAAGTCCAGCTTTGTAAATACTCACACAAAACATCCAACACTCACCCCTTCTCAAGCCATATAGTCCCAAGCATTTCGACATGAAAACCTGCTCCGAAACATAAGTTTCTGAAACTAGAACGGACTATTACTCAACTGTCCATGACCCAGCCCAATGTTCAAATTCTACATTTTGGTCGCGAACTTTATTTTATTAAATTCCCAGATCAACAGCTCAGAGAGTCCAAGAAGTAAATCGGAGTCTGATCGAGAAAGCATGGGCCGTCCAAAGTTGATGTGGCCGATTCACAAGGTGTGCGAAAATTTGGGCACACCCCCATTTTCCATTCTACTCGGGATTTCACAGACTAAAACACGTTGTTCGATCTCTGACAAATTCCGAAACCTGTGAAAACTGGTCTTCACCATCACACAATCACAAACAAACCACACAACATACTAAATACGCCTCAAAACCGGACGAAACCCGGTGAGGTCATTACACGTCTCAGCGTAAAAATAACTAGGAGTAGGAGGAAACCTACTTCTCAGGAATACAATTCCGGTTCTTTTCCGTCCAACCGTCACTACGCAACACTCCTTCCTCTTCCTCTTTTCCCCTTCCTCCCCTTTCTTCTCTTTCTTCTTTCCTCCTTTCTCCCTTCCTCCCTTTCTTCTCCTTTCCTCCCTTTCTTCTCCTTTCCTCCTTTCTCCTCCTCCTCCTCCTTGTTGCTCCTTACCTGACTCGAATTTACGCCTCGCACAAACTGAATTTGAGCTCTCCCATTTATACCTCAAAGTGCATGCACAAGTGATTACATGGCATGCCATAGACACACATGCATGCTCACATGCACAGACACATGGTCACATCGCCACCACATGGCTTGCCATGTGTCATCCACATTGCTCGCCATGTGTCGCCCGACACGCGTTTCCTCGAAATACATGAAATTCCGACTATCTCAGAATTCAACGAAATTCGACTGGGTAGCTAGATTTTGCGAGACGATTCCAACGGTGCAATCCATTTCGTTATCCGAGATCTAGAAAAATCCCAACTTTTCTCTGGACTATTTCTGCAGAAATTACCGCTTGCCTTCCTTTTCGAAAAATTTAAATTTAAAATTTTCACGTTTACGTAACCAAACACATTGAAATTGACGCCACTTTACACGCCATCACTCGCATGGAACCATCACTTATCGCTTGTTTCTTCTTGTTGCAACTTCGCGCATTTCTTTTACCAAGTCGCATTCTGTTTTCCGTTTTCGTTTTCTATTTGACAAACTCTTGATGCTTATAGTAGCCACATTGTGAGTTTGAGGGGGAGTGTTAAATTAAATTATTTCCTATTATTGGTAGAATTCTTTTTCGCACTCTAGATTTTGTTTCCTTTAGATTCTTCTAGTAAGCCTATGCCTATATAAAGACCTTTTGTTATGTAATTTCAATTGCTATTGGAATAAGACGCTCGCTTTTTCTTGTTCCTAATTGGAGTTTCCTAATTTCAACATACATCATGTTCAAGATTGAGAATCAGATACATCAAACTTATCTTCCATCATTTAGGGTTATGCTTGGTTCCTCCGAGAATGCCGCAAAGGAAAAAATACTGTAGATGACATGAAAAGTGCAAGGAAAAAAATACTAAGGAAAATACTATGATATTTTTTCTATTGATTTCCTTCAAAATTTATGAGGAAAATAAGAGAGAAAGGCATAAAAAAGGTGTTTTGCATTATATCTATATAATATTGGTTCACAATTATATATATATATATATATGTGGAAAAATTATGCTATGGTTTATCAATCTAATTCTATTTTTAAAAAAAAAGTTTATAAAGAATAAGAAAACAAGGGCATGTTAACTCAATTTGAAAGTATGAGGGAAAATTATTAAAATTTGAGAAAATTAGTTTTTTTCCTTTAAAATTTTTATACATGACCAAATAACAGAAAAAATTTATATTAATTTCATCACCTCTTTCTTTCTTCCCAATTTTCTTTCCTTAGCATTTTTCAAGAACCAAACATAATCTTATGCTACTATTTTAGTAAATATTTATAAATGGAAGTTGAAAAATATTTTCAAACTATGATAATTTATGAAATACCCAATTGCACGTACTTTGTATGTTGAAGAGACAATCTTATTCTCTTAGTTATTATTTATTGAAGTCATTTTTTGAACAAATAATGTCAGTATATATAAGTTTTAATTTAAAAAAATTTTCAAAAGATAATTTTAAAATTAAATATTTAAATTATAGTAATTTATTTAAGATGCATGGAAAGGGTGATGTATGTGTTAGTATTGCATAAATTGGAATGAATCGAATCTGCCACCTTCACATATATAATCACTAAGACCAAACCCCACGCAGTCAAGCCCCCAATTCAAGTAAACGTGTTCCTACCATGCATGCCTACCTACATTGGTCTGTCCACTCTTATTTCCATACCATTGAGGGCTTTACGACTATGAAAATTTTGAAATACTTAACTTTGCTATAAATTGATGCTAACAATTTTGAAATGATTCATTTTTATAAGCCAATAATGTAAATAAGTTAGCTTCTGAAATATTGCATAATTTGGTGAAATAAATAATGGGACGATAATAACTATATAAGCTAGCCTCCGATATTTACGGTGCACCAGATGGAGATTCTAGCGAGTATTAATCATAACTCTAATTAGCACTTCTTTTTTTAAGATAGAAATTTTATTGATTCAAACTAGCAATACATCTAATTGAGACACAAAATTAAATTCGCTAAAAACACTAAAGAATGACGCAGTATCCAGGTTAATAGCACTAATATAGTGACTTGGCATGCTTCTCCATACATTTTAAAATTCTATGATGACTAGAATTCATAAGATTCCAGTTCCTGAGTATATTGACGACCAATTTAAATTGATGTCTGTCTCATCAACTATGTTTTGTTGTTTGAATAGCCCAAAACACTAGTGCTCAAGTATAATCAAGCCGGCGAAAGCCAACACAAAACAACACACCGCAATAAGACGAAGACGAAAACATGAAGAAAGAAAACAAAATAAATCAAATATTTATATGGAATAGCCACTTTATTGTGCAATAAAATGAAATAAAAAAGATGTAGATAGGTGATTTCAGGCCAATAATGGCCAAAAAAATCAATCATCCTTGCTTGAAAAAAAGGGGCTAGAAAGGAAACAAGCTGAGAGAAAATGAGGAGAGGGGCAAGGACAGCTAGGGTTTTCTATCTTTTTTAGCACTTAAAAAGATTTTTATTTCAAAGTAATAAAAAATTTAGGAACACGTTCTAAAATTACGGTTGAAGGAAGTATTTTAGTTATTAATTAATTAAAGTTACTTAAAATGTGTTCATTATCACAACTATTTTATTAAAAAAAACTTAGAAAATAAGACTATTTTATGTGTGTGTATATATATATATATATATATAGGCATGACAAGGTTGGGGTTCCATTCCACAAGCCAATAAAGGATAAAAATTTGAAAAAAAAAGTTAAGCGGAGGCATATGCCCCCTGGGCCTATAAGTATCCTAATTGAGTTACCTTGTTCTTATAAGGATCCATAACCCCTTTCCACCCGAGAGAGGCCTCAATGTCTTTTTCTAAATGATTTAAGATGCGTGCATTTGCTGAATTAAATTAATCAAATACACAAGAAAATCAGTCATGTATTGGGCAATTTCTAGGTACTTTCTTCATTTATGACCAATTCAGTTAGTCAAGAGTAAAAAAGAAAAACCCTTCAATTAAGCCAAGCTACCAAAACTCGTCATGCATTGCATTATAAATACCTCATCACGGATCCCCTCCATATATCTGCAAATCGCCCACATAAACTGATCCATCATCATCCATCTCTTCTTTGCATCACCCAATTACAAAGATCATGATGATGATGAGATTTCTAACCATTGTTTTAGCTTTAACAGCACTTGTTTTCATTCTGAGTGTCCAACCCGGGAGTGGTAGTAGGTCTCTGATGGAGTGGTAAAGATAAGTGGATGAAGATCATAAGGATTCTTCCTTTGAAATCTATGCTTCAATCAGGTCATGTCCCTTCTTCACGATCCAGCTCATGCACCTACATCCCCGAACCTGGCACATCTTGCCCCGCGCCTCCTTCCCGCTAGAGCACAGATGCATGCTGACTAATCTCATGGAGCCCAAAGGTGACGATGGGGTAAATCTCCAATGACTCTGAAATGACTCAAATCGATGATAGTTGGGACGCAAAACCCAAGGCCATATTGTTTTTGTTTTTGTTTTAATTTATAAGAATAAATCAAGAAAATGTAATAAATGCAAATTGCTTGTATGTGATTCATGTATTGATCTTTTTTCACCATTCACATTATAAAAATTCTGAGATGAGCTTTACAGTACTTTGTGGTGTATGGAAATAAAAAAGAACAAGTTGATTGATGCATATACTTGTATATGCTTTCCCCTTGTTGCTTTAAAAGCAATAAAAAAGAACAATTTTGCCATCTTCATCGTCTATGTTTTGGCATTTCATCCACGTGCTTTTACCACGCAATTTTGTTCACGCATCCAAGTTTATGTCACTTGTATGCTAGAAAATAGTGAAAAAAAAAAACTTATGAGTCCCGGCGAGGCTACTAATTCTTACTTGCATGTTCTAATTAATATGTATATGTTCATAGTAGCATTTTTTATTAATTATAAGGCATAACAACTTTTTTTAGTTTAAATATTATTTTCTCCAAATAATGAGTGTTTTTTTTTCAAAAGTGTTTTAATTAAGAGAATCAATTATAAAGTGCTTTTCAAAAAAATAGCAAAGTCGTCTTATAATACTAACAGTAATCTTTTTATAATACTAAAAATGATTTTTAAAATAAAGTGTTTCTTAAAGTTTACGGAATACCTATCATTTTTATAAAAATAATTTTGAAGCTAAAAACACTTCCTAAAATCACTACCATATAGGCTCTAAATTCACCTTATGTGGGACTTCCAACACTCCCCCACACACAGATGTTGGATTTTTTTTTTTTTCCAGTCCTTCCAGATTATGATAAGTGTGGAGCCTCTTCCACCGTGATCCAGTACACTTGGTCGACTCTGATGCTATGTTGATATTTTAGAACCCCTTTCATCTCCCACTAAAAGACCTTATAAAGGGATGAAGGTTTCTCCATATATATATATTCACTTCAATTGATCGCCTTAGTCAATGTGGAACTTCCAACACCTAACAACTATCTATCTTTTTTTTTCTTACATTTTCTACTTTTTCTTCCTCCTATTTTTTTTTCTCAAAATTTTCCAAGTAACAAAACACAGCGTTAAGCTACCACTCAAATGCAGATACACTTCATTCATTTTCAAAACTAATGCCCCTTAAAGGAAGTTCAACAAAAACAAAAAATAAATAAAAAATAAAAACCCAAAACACTATTATATTTTAAGCTAAAGTGGTTTGTAGATATTTCTCAGTTTTTTTTTTTCATTTTTTCTTTTTAACATAGTGACTTGTTCTAACTAATATATACGTCTAATAATTTGATAGGGAGAAAACTAAACATGCCCACCAATGAGTGACCTATAATGGGTTCTTGTTTAATGATGGTAAACCATTAACATTAAAATAATTTTCCTTTTCACATAATTTTTGGTGTTCCAAAAATGTAAATGGTATTCAAGCAATTTTTGAGACGCATAGTTTCTTCTTTAAGAGACCGCCTCACTTCCAATCTCCAAAGGAAACGCCATTAATACGTTAACAGCCAAAGAAACCCTTCAAACAAGCCAAACTACTAAAACTCTAGGGTTGAACTTATAAACTAATTTTATATATTTTTAACTCATCTATCTAAAGATTGCATGTTTTAAGAATATGTAAGTTAGGTGCTGTGAGCATCACGGTCAAACGAGCCCCAATTCAATAAAATCTATTATACGATCAAAATTAGTGACCCACAAGGCCACAAAGAAAGTAAACAGTACGAGAAACAAAGAAATCCACCAATGGTTAGTCAAAAAATTGGTATACAAATCGTGAAATTTTTTAAATGCAACAATAGTTTGATTTAGACCAATCCTAACTCAACTTGGAAAATATTTGTTAGGAGATGGATTTTGGTGGCCTTCATGCAGCTGCTTTATTAATCGATGGGGGCAACATCATGCAAATGTGTGGTCTGTTACTGCTAAATTACTGAATTCATGCTTTTAAATATTTCAATATTCATTGCTCTTATAAGAAACTACAATTGACAGAGCCTCCTTATTTCCTAAAAATTAAAATAAAAACATATGTAATGAATAAAAATAAATAACATGCAACAATTAATATCTTGTACATTATTTTCACTCTTGATGTGGATTTTAAATAATTGCAATAAAACCCTAGCTGCCTCTTTCTTTTTCTCATTTTATTCTTTCTATCCCCTTTTTTTAAGCAAAGAGGGGTGATATTTTTTACCATTTTTAGCCTGAAATCACCCATCTACATCTCTTTTCTACAATTTTTCTTTTTCAATAAAGTGGTTCTTCTACAAAAATCTAGATTTTTACTTTGTTTTTTCGTATTTTTTTCGTCGCCTTGTGCGGGGTGTTTTTGTCGTCGTCTTGTTCAACATGTGGTTTGTGTCCTCTTAGTACGGCGGTTTGATTTTCGTCATCTTGTTGCGGCGCTTTCTGGCGTGTAGGTGATTCGAATCTGCAGCAGACCAATCAAAACATCAAAACAACCACGGCTGCCAGATTTAACCGTTCATATGTGTATTTCAATCATTATAGAATTATTAAATGTATAGGCTTTAATGCTTTCATTGTGTTATTAACGTGAATATTAAGGCCATTCTCTAGAGTTTAAAACGACCTGATTAATTATATGTTTCTATCGAATATATTGCTAGTTTGATTCAATAAATTATTCTTATTTTCAAACAACAACAAAAACAATTCACTAAGAAAATAAAAAGACTGCTAACTTAAGTCATGAACACGTTTTTTTTTCGTCGGTTGATCTTGAATATGTAATACCCAAAATTGTAACAAACATGGCTTTAATAAAATCATATAATACCTTTCTTTTCCTATATTATTCTCTCTTGTTATTAATCATTGATTAATTGCACGTGTATTAATTCTCCTGTTTTTGCGTATTTGGAACAATTTGTAAAAATTATCATCTAATTTGTGATTGCCTATTTTTGCTCTAAGAAGAACAACGCAGTCTTAGTTACATTGGGCAGCTAGCTTCCCATGAACATGGTTTGATTACTAGATCAACAACAAAACTTTCTCTGTTTGGAAAACTTTAATCCATATAAATACGCAAAAAAAAAAAAAAAAAAAAGCATGGTGTGAACGTATAGAACACCATGAAATGGATTCAGACCCACTTCAAGTGCTTGAATGGATAAGCACTTTCTTGAGTACTTTTTATTTTAAGGAGTACAAATATTTCTTCTTTCTTCTTTTTTTATCCTCTAAAAGATTTACGAAATATAATATGATAGTTTTTGATCTGCCCTGGTTCCTTTACCGGAGAAGGATAAACTTCCATTTATATACCCTTCCCAATTAAGTTGCACTCAGACCAACCCTTACCAGCCTATGGAAGTCGTAAGGTTCCGGTCAGACCACATCTAGGTTTGGGAGTCAACATGCCCACTACATTTATATATTGTTTTTAATTAAATATATAAATAAATAAAAAATGAAAGGTTGTCAGTTTTTTAATCATGCAAATTTTGTTCCTTGATTAACGTGAATTGTTATTCACGATAATAAAGTACATGATCATGACATTTCAATCATGTTTTTTTCTAATTATTATTTATTTAGTTGACAAATAGTAACAGTAACAGCAACAGCAACATATTGATGAGTTTTAATTTTTAAAAATCTTTATTTTATTACATTTTCATGGAAAGAAATATGTATTTTCTTTATGGGTTTCGAAAACCAAATGAGAAAAGATTTATTTTTAATAATTTATTCCTTGCTCCATTAATTGCTAGACATGAAAACGATGATTTATTTGTTTTGGACAATTATGGATAAGCAAATAACAAGGAAATTATTCTTTTATGGGTTATTTCATGGGGTATTTACCCCATTAAACATCAAATTTGATCTATGATGAAATTGAATTTACCCAATTTTATAATATTTTTACTGTTTCTTTTCACAATATTGCTTTAGCACTTATGTTTGTACCTATTTGTGATTACTTATAGCATCATATTGTGAATAAGATTATTATTGATATTATTGCACTTGGGTAAAAATTGAGAAATATTGAATGTTTATGAACTTCCCTATCGTGAGTCTGAGCATGTCGGATATTCTTGAAATTGATGTTACAACTCAAGATTTCCTCCCGTCTTGCGCATCAATTTTGCTAAGATCCATATAGATAGTGAAGTTGTCCTATCGATGATTTGATTATTTGGTAAGATGCTTAGTTTGGTGAAGAGATATCATTAAGTGTCATGAACCACGTAATTTTACTACCCTATCGATGGGAAATTGATGTATTTGGTTGTGATCATGGTGAATTCACTTACTGCGGTATGAGTCTTTTATATGAGTCTTTATATTTTATAGACTCTAGCATTATGTGACCACTTTTGTGTCATTTGGTAAGTCGAAGAATGGAGCAATTTGCATTTCTTTGTTTTACATGTATTTTTGACATTGCTATCTTGTTTATCTTCGCCTTTAAGGTTTCCTCAATTCTCTACCACTACCAAACTCAATGTGACTAATTACAATAATGGGAAAAACGAGTTATCTGATACTCATTGGGTAAATGTTTGTTTTGAATCTAATATCATTGATGTGTCATCCGATACTTGGTAGTTAGATAGTGGTGCTACCATTCACACTTGCAATTTATGCAGTTGATTATAAGCGCAAAAGTCCAACTAGCCTGGAGCAAGATGTGTAAAGTGAGACAAAGATAAAAGGCCAAGTTGATTTTCTGGGAGTTGTTAAATTACAGCTTAATACAGGAAATTTTTTGGAATTGCAGGATGTGGCGTACATACCCTCGATCAGGAAAAATTTGACATCAGTACCTATTTTGGATAGACTTGGATATAGTTTCTTTTTGGAACTGGAAAAGCAAACCAGACCGGTGATCCACTATCGATTGGCATTTATACTTTGTGGAGCTCCTACATATTAGATTTGTCTGCTTTGCCTTATATTTCTACTACCCTTACTATTAATACTGCTAGTAGCTCAAAACGTTTGAGATTGAATGAAAAGTCTTCTATTCTTTGGCACAAGCGTTTAGGCCATATTTCTAGACATAGAATTTAAAGAATAATTAAAGGTGAGATTCTTCCAGATCTTGATTTATGAGATTTTGATGCCTGTGTAAACTGCATCAAAGGTAAACTGACCGCCAAGGTTAGGAATGCAAAGATTGATAGATCTACTGAGTTGCTTGGGGGTTATTCATACAGATATTTGTGGGCCATTCACTCCTCTTACTATGGGTGGCTACAAATATTTCATCACGTTCATTGATGATTATTCTTGTTATGGTTTTGTCAAGTCTATTCATGAGAAGTTTGGAATCTTGGAGGTTTTCTGTGCTTTCAACCTAAAGTTAAGCTCCAACAAGGGAAGAGAATCAAAGCGGTTCACATGGCAGATGTGGTGGTATAATGGTATATATGATGAGACTCGACGCAACCTCGACCATTCATGGTACCTTCAAGAATGTGGCACTAATGCTCAGTATACAATGTCTGGTACGCCTCAACAAAATGGGATTGTGGAGAGGAGAAATCACATGCTTCTTGATATGGTGCGATGTCTGCTTGTTAGTTTTCACTACTCAGCATAAGGGTGAAGCCTTGAAAAATCAAGTAAAGATATATTTTGAATCAAGTTCCTAGTAAGTTGTTTTCTAAGACTCCATATGAGCTATTGTAAAACCCAGGTATATTAGAATTTTTTTGAAAAATTGCAAAACGGTAAATTGCCGCTACAATACATGATGCAGACCTGAAATATTATACATCTCGGATGACGAAATGTACGTCAATTTTGGATTCATCTCGCGAAATCCAGCTACCTTATCGAATTTCTTCTATCAATTCGAGACAATCGTATTTTCATGATTTTAGGGGCGTCTCAGTTTGGCTAACTCCAACAACGGGATTTTAAGAAAAATCTTGAAAGTGGAAAATAAATTAGTAAAGTTCATTTAAAATAAAATGAACTTAAACCGGGACGAAATAAATAGTTTCGGCAAAACACATCAACCAGACAAGTAGTGGACACGTGGCTGGCGTGAGCCAACCCACTCTAAACCTTAAGTGAGGGGCTCGGGGACAAAAAGAAAAGGATCCTATCGCTTCCCGCCGGAGAAAAAAATCGAAAGAGAAAAATGAGGAAAAACTTCCAAGAACTTCTTTCAACGATCCAAGGAGTTCTGTTAATCGAAATTCTTTGAGCCAAGAGTGAAAGTTCATCTACTCGACGAGGGTTACGCGTGAGTGCCAAAAAGGAGGGGTTTCAATGAAGATCCAAGGGAGGAAATTTCGAGAAATTAAGGATTTTGGGAAAGCAGTCCCTTATTCTTCAATTGTGGGCAACCTGATGTATGCTCATGTATACACACAATTTAATATTTGCTTTTGTTGTCGGCCTATTGGGTAGGTACTTGAGTAACTCACAAAGCTGGCTGGAAAGCGATTAAGAATGTTCTTTGAGGTATCTTTCAGAATATGGATCTCATGTTGACATATTCTATATCTTTTGAGGTGGATGGTTTTAGTGATTCCAATTATGGAGGCTGCGTAGATGATAAAAAGTCCACTTCTTGTTATATCTTTATGATGGCTAAAGGAGCTGTTTTGTGGAAAAGTGTCAAGCAAACACTTACAGCTTCTTCTTCTATGGAGGCAGAGTATGTGGCATGTTATGAGGCTACTTGTCATGAAATATGGTCATGAACGCCATTTAAGCTTAAGGTTGTTCAAATTCCATTTCTGCACCACTAAAATCTTGTTCCGTGATAATTCCGCCTATATCCGTGAGACCTGATAAAGTAAAACGATAGATGTGTCAGCAAACCCGGGAATTTCTCTAGATCTAGGATGATCACACCTGACACACCGCTGAGTCTGCCTCGCGAAATTCAGAGACACAAATGATTTCGTTAAATTCGAAATAGTCGGAATTTCACTGATTTCAAGGCAATGGATTTAACGAGAAAGGACACGCGGCATGAGGATTGCATCATGTGGCACTTATAGCAGGCCACTTGGCACATTAGTGGAGGCCATGTCAAGTTTAAACATAAATAAAGATAGTGATAAGGAAGTGGATATAGTGACATGTGGCATGTTAGGTCAAAGGAAGCATGAGGTGTTCTACACCTAGGGTCTTCCACCGAAGAGAAATATGTTCCAGGGAATGGAAGAGAATAAAAGAGAAAAGGGGGAAGAGAATGAAGGAGAAAAAGTAGAACCACAGCTTCTCCCGATTTACTTAAATTGCAGGAGTTGCAAGAAGGAACTGATTCACGCTCAAGAGGTAGGGGTTCTCTCCTACTCGGGTTAATCTTTATTTCAGAGCCATGACATGGCTACATGGTGTAGCCCTGGTGATGGGCTGGTTCAAAGAACGGTTTGACACCCGTTGTCGGTGGGGACCGTTCGTCCTGTGGTTTGTGTAGTTTCCGCAATCCAGCGCTGAACCGATTTGCCGCCGATACGTGAATCTGATAATGATGATCTTGTTGTGTGTTATTGCTTGCTGAATAACATGCATTTTAGAATATTGATGTTGATATACTCATGCTCGATATATTAACATGATGCTTGAGATGAAGTGATGAATATAACTGCTGCATGTAGTTTTCAAAAGATAGTATGTAATATGAGATATTATAAAGGATATTATCATCGCATGTGCACGGGTACATCGCGTAAATCTGGTGTGAGTGCATGAATAAAATGGGTACTCGGAGGGTTATCCAATAAATTATATTGGAGGGTTGTCCAATAAATTATATCGGAGGGTTGTCCAATAAATCATATCGAGGGTCATCTAACAAATTATTTCGAGGGTTGTCCAATAAATTATTTCTGAGGGTTGTCCAACAAATTATATCGTAGGTTTGTCCAATGAACTCTACTCCGAGGGTTGTCCAATGTGGTTCCCAGAGATGGTCCAATGGTCTGATACTGTAGGTGGTCCAGCGATTTAAAAACAAAAGCTTTGTTTGAAAACAGCCTATACATGACAATTGCATGTGTGAGGAGTCGGTGAGGACTCGTGAAATCCTGGCATGACATAGACATTCATATAGAGCAGCATATTTTATATGAATGTGTGAGAATGATTTTTGTGGATTATGTCATCGATGTGCACTTAGGGTGGGGAGAATCAGAGGGAGAGGACTTTCTCTACTGGGCATAGCTCACCCCGTCGTGGGAAAAACATTTCAGGTACTGGAGGTACACCAAGAGAAGGCACTTCATGAGGCCTTAGTTGAGAAGAAGGTCAAGGATGGCTTGTTATGTGTTTTGTAAAAGTCTGGGCAGAAAACCCGATTTTTATTGTAGATATAGTGTGAGATAAATTGTAATTAAACTCAGTTCACATGTTTAATACAATTTGGTAAAGGTTTTCTCTTACCTTTGTTATTTCTTGTCGGACTTTAAGACTGATTTTTTTGTCAGCAAAGGCTTGGCCCTGCGGCCCTCTCGGGTATATCGTAACCCCATCGTAGTTTGATGTAGCCAATCACCCGACCTAATTCTACAGCCCAAGTTATATCTTTACTCGTATGGTCTCGAGGAGGATGAGTTTAGACGAGCTCATCTAGCCGAATCGACTTTTCAATGAAATGAGCCTTTCGCATGAGCCGCATGAGCCGACCCTCCAGGCTTAATCTCTTCGCGCATGGAGCCGCATGAGCTGACCTCAGGCTGAGCCGCGCATGAGCCTTCCCGCATGAGCCGCATGAGCCGACCTCCTGTGTTGAGCCGCATGAGCTTCCCGCATGAGCCGCATGAGCCGACCTCTCAGGCCGAGCCGCTTGCATGAGCCGCATGAGCCGACCTCTCGCGGTCGAGCTCTTCGGCATGAGCCGCACAAGTCGACCTCCTCAGGCCGTTTCCATGAGCCCTTCGCATGAGCCGCATGAGCCGACCTCTTGTGCCGAGCCTTCCGCATGAGCCGCGGTGAGTACCGAAGGACCTCCCTTTGATCGGGCTTTTCCGGCCGAAGCCTGCCAGTGGAACGAGTTCTACTGTACAACTTCGGATGATCATAACTTTCTAGTCCGAAGTCCGTTTCACTTGTTCGTAGACTCTACGGAAATACCTTTGAGTCTAGAATCCATCTATATATTGCTCAATATAATATGAGCCCATTGTATCTGAAAATATGAAAGACAAAGAGGGTGCCTCACGCTTCGCACGTCGCTTGTCGCTCATATGGTAGGCCGCCAACTTCGATGACCATAACTTCCTCGCTCAAAGTCCGCTGTGTGTTCTAGGACTCTATGGAAAGATCCCCTTGAGTCTAGAATCTGACCACATGCCTGTGGATGGAACCCTAGTGCTCAAATATAGCCGATCCGGACTCCTTCGCCGAGCCGACATCCTTTGGTCGAGCCGACCTCGTCTAGGGAATGAGCTCTAAGAATGCCAACTTTTGATGACTACAACTCGGGTCCAAGTCCGTCTTTGCAAGTTCTTGACCTCTATGGAAAGATATCTGAGTCTAGAATCTAACCATTCCCAAGGATGGAATTTTGGTGCCTGCATAGTTTCTGGAAAATTGACTAGCTGCACTAAGTGCAATTAATTACTGTAATCTTGAATGAGATGGAATGTTATGTCATTGCTTAATAATTGAGTGACACGTGAATATGCTGAATGAGGCTATTAAATAGCTATTGAAGGTTACCTAGAACAAAAAAAGACCCCCGGAATTTGGGTGTCACAACTTATATCGAGCCAGTTTATAACACTAAGAGCCAATCTGCACACTAACACTAGTAATGTGAAAATTCTGTACACCATTACTCCGCAAATAGGCATGGGTTTAGATCACATCCATTGTGCATCTGATGAATTGTTGCATGATATTATGCTATACATTATGTGAATTTAGTGCTCGGCATTAGTATATAGAAGTATTGAACATCAGGTGAGAAGTTAACCTTAGGGGTCTTAAAACAAATAAATAAATTGCTATTTGGACATATGTAGATGGCAAGTCAAGGAAGGGACTTAGGTCACCCACGAGGCACCGCCAGCTTTTGATCACAGCCTCAGAGGCCATGGTGCCGCAGCTCGCCATTGCACAGCCGGTGCAAATTGGGGACAGAGGACCGACAACTCCAGCGGTTTATGGCACATCATCCTCCAGCATTTAGGGGAGTGAGAGGACCTCGATGGTAGCTTTAATTACTGTCTGGCTCATTGTGTCAGAGAGTTTTGAGGCTAGTGGCACTACCTCCAACATTACAAAAGATCAAGCAGCTACATTTAATGAGAGAGTCCTGTGCATGGTGGATTCAGGCTAAAGCCTCAAGAAATCTGGAGGCAATGACTCGGGAGGAGTTTAGAGCCTTCATGGCAAGTTTTTCCCAGATTCTGTACATACAAAGCCCGAGAGTCTTTGTGAGTTGGAAAAGGACGAAGGATGCACTTGAGTACGTATGTTTTACAGAGTTAGCGCTGCTTTGATGATTATGCGGCCTGCATAATGCCAAGGCGAGGAAGTTCGAGATGGTTTGAAGTTGTCCACCCCAGGCAAGAGTGGACTCTCCTAAGAAGACATGACTTAGGCGTAACATCTTGGCCATAGAGAGAGATAGATGATGCATGGAGCATTAGAGATACCTAAAATGGTGATAGTTTCGCGAGGCCATCTTCGAGCTCCTGAAAGAAGCAAAGGACTCTCGTCTCGAGGGCTTCAGACAAGGCCACTGGCCAAGGCCAAAGCCAAATTAGGCTCCTAGCTGGCCAGACCGATGACAGGCTATCACAAGCACACCCAGACATGTGAGATGGATCACCCGCAGAGGTGGCGATCCCAGAGTCACGGGACTCAATCTCCGCCATTAGCTGATACACTCGCATTACGTATGTTCCTTCTACCCTAGCATGGGCCATGAAACATATATTCATCCTGTGGTGCGACACTAGCAACCGATTTTTCGCAGATAGGCCGAGGCCAGAGCATGGCCCAGGTCGAGGGTATGACCACAGTCGAGACTTCTGGGACCCAAGGGCGTGTTTACACCTAAGCATAATCCACGCACGGCCCACGTATCCGCTTAGTTATACAGGGTATGTTTCTACTCTATGGGCAAGAGTATTTGGATTATGGTGCATCTCTATCTCTTTGTAGCTGTCGCATCTTGGTGTGAATGTTTCAGCTTAAAGGTTGAATCCGAAAGCCGCTACATGTGAGTTCCTTAAGAGCAGCGAGGATGGACGATACGCCGAATCAGGAGCACACCCCGGGACTTACCATGATGGATCTTCGTGATGGACATATCATACTTTGATGTCATTCTTGGCATGGATCGCTGATTCGCACACCCAGTCAGCCATCATCAGGATCGTAGAGGGTTACCGCCACACAATATGATGCAGATTCGTGATTACATTTTCGCGGATAAGCATGATGTTTACCGCCGGTATGACTCTCTAGATGGAACGGACGCTAATAGGTCAGTTAGTAAGCCTTACCTGGAGGATTATACAGACAGGTTTAAGTCTACCTCGTGTAGTATGTGAGCTCGAGGATGTTTCTCTTCCGCACGAAAGTACCGATTAATTTCCTGTAGGATGTAGACTGACACAGCTTACACCCGGCACGCCGCCTATTTCTATGACTCCGCATAGATGAAGCGCCTGCTTGAGTTGCAAGAACTCAAGGTCCGGGATACAAGGATTATCGACAAGTACTCATTAGATCGAAAGCACTTTTCACCCGGGGCTTTCTGCCTGAAGTACTAAGAAAAATGATAAGACCCTTCGACTGTGCATTGACTACCGATAGTTGAACAGGGTGACGATCAAGAATCGGTATCCTTTACTGAGGATTGATGATTTGTTTGATCAATTGAGAGGGGCGCGGGTGTACTCTAAGATTTATCTCCACACCGGGTACCATCAGTTGAGAGTTAGGGAGACAAAGATATTCCTAAGACAAATGTCAACGCGGTACGTGGCATTTCCTGCCCATGATGCTCTTCTGATTGACGAATACACCAGCAACATCCATGGATCTCATGGTTAGGGTCTTCCACCCCTACTTAGATCTAAGCAGGTAGTTTTTATGGACGAGTATCTTGATCTACTGGTGACAGAGGAGGATCATGAGGATCACTGAGGGTCGCTCTCCGCACTCGAGACTATCAATTGTGGCGCCAAATTCAGCAAGTGTGAATTCCTGGCTACGGAGGTGATTTCCGGAACACGTCGTGCTGGCTTCAGGCCAATAGACCCCGAGAAGGCGAGGTCATATGGTTGACAGAGTCAAGTCGATCTTCTCGAGATACACGCTCAGATTACCGGATATTACTGTGGAGGTCTTACTGAGATTTCTCCTGCTAGCATCACCTATGACTAGTTGACCTGTATGAGGTCAAGTTCGAGGAATGACTCGCGGTGAAAGGGGCATTCATGAATTGAAACGGAGGCTTACTTCAGCTCCTATTATGGCAAATTCCTAAAAGGACAGAGGTCGCGGTACTCGTGGATGCTTCAAAAAGGGATCTTGGACTGGGATGTGTTTTGATGCAGTCCGAGAGGGTAGTGGCTTATGGTTCTCGACAGTTGAAGAATCACGAGCAAAATTACCCTACACATGACATGGAGTTGGCAAATATCGTCTTTGCTCAAGATTTGGCGCCTGACCACTATACTAACAGAGGAGTTCAAGGTACTGCACCACAAGAGTCTAAAATATATTTTCTATTATTAAAGGACCTCAATATGAGGCAACATGATGGATGGAGTTCCTAGAGGATTATGACTTCACCTTTACTACCATCCCGTAAGGCAAAATGGCTGATGCACTTAACCTAAATCACGGAGCATTGATAGTGTAGCTTCCAAGCGGCGATGCCTGTCAGGCTACAAAGATGTCAGAAAGTGTGCCTCAGGTGTTATGGGAAGTTTAGTGGCTATGCCTACCTTACTGAGCAAGGTGATTGAGTCTCAGGGACAGGACACAAAGGTAGTGTCCACCAGTGGATCGAAAGGTGGTCGCATGGTGATGAAGGTCACATCCACACCGATGGTAGTCTTCTGACAAGGGACTGCCAGTTCCCCGCTGACTGGAGTTGAGAGAGAGATCCTCAGTGGGAGTTCCATTGCTCTCAAGCCGCAGCAGATCCGTGTGGCACAAAGATGCATCGACCTTCGTCACCAGTATTACTGGAGCGGGATGAAGAGACACGTAGGGATTTTGTTCGACTGTCTCACATATCGCCAAGTAAAAGGCCAGCAACTAAAGGCTCATCAGGGCTACCCGTACCATCGAGGTAGCGGAGTGGAAGTGTGATATGTCACGCATTGACTTTGTGACTAACTTACCACGAACATCGCACACATGATGCGGTGTGGGTCATAAGTGACCTGGGCTTACTAAGTCGGCACATTTCAGCCGTGCGGATGACCTTGCACTTATGAACTCGTGGGTCAGAGCATATCGAGATTGTTAGGTTACATGGAGTGCTCTATCCATCAGATTCACGTAGATCCTGTGTTCACTACACACTTTGGGAAGAGTTTCCAAGACCATGGGGACACAGCTTGATGATGAGCATCAAGCCATCCACGCATGCATGGTCAAATTCCGAGAGGACTATAGGTTTAGAGACATGTCACAGTACGATCCGATTTCATGCAGCTAGGAAGAGCATTTTCCCTTGGTAGAATTCGCCTACAACAATAGTTATCAGGCAGGCATACAGATGCCACCCTATGAGGCCTTATATGGAAGGCCATGTCGATCTCCTCGATGAGCGACTGGCGTGGAGAGAGCTCCACCACTGGGTCCTCGACTTGATTCAGACACCACCGAGAAAGCTGTCCGATAATGGAAACGCCTTCTCGCTGGCCAGCCGACGTAAGAGTTATGTCGATAAGCGGCGATGACCTCTGGAGTTTGAGGCGGGTGATCATGTCTTCTTAAAGGCGATGCCTAAAAGAAGAGTGGTCAGATTCGACAAGCAAGGGAAGCTATCGCCGAGGTTTATTGGGCCCTTCGAGGTACTCGAGATGATGGGGGCAGCTGCATATCGATTAGCATTACCACCGAGTTTATCAAGTGTCCATGAGGTATTCCATGTTCTATGTCTAAGTACACCTGCGCATCCAAATTTCATGCAAGGGACTGGGGTGTTTGTTATTGATGTAGATGGGACCTTCGAGGAGGTACCTGTGCATATTATGGATAGCCGAGAGTAGGTTTTGCGACGCAAAACTGTGAGGCTAGTAAAGGTGTTGTGGAAGCACCGAGGAGTGGAGGAGGCAACATGGGAACACGAGACAATGCACAAATTTATATCCTTTCCTCTTTCAGGACGAAGGTACGTGGATTAGTCATTGAATGGTAAATGACTGTTACATATGCATGTGATTGTATGTATATGTGTGTGAAATTTCGGGACGAAATTCTTTTAAGGGGGGGAGGATGTGAGACCCTGGATAAAGTAAAACGATAGATACAGGTTGCAAACCTAGGAATTTCTCTAGATCTCGGATGACGACATGGATCAAACCGTTGAGTTCGTCTCACGAAATCTAGGTACACAGTCGAATTTCGTTGAATTCCGAAACGTTAAGAATTTCACGTATTTCGAGGTAAATGGACGAACGAGAAAGTGACATGTGGCATGAGGATTGCATGCCATGTGGCACTTGAGGGAAAGACACTTGGCACATTAGTGGAGGCCAAGTGTCAAGTTTAAATTATGCATGAAAGATAGTGATAAGGAAGTGGGATATGGTGACATGTGGCATGCTTAGTGTCAAAGGAAGCATGAGGTAACACTACACCTAGGGGGGTCTTCTCCACCGAAGAGAAATATGTTAGGTGGAATGGAAGAGAATAAAAAGAGAAAAAGGGGGAAGAGAATGAAGGAGAAAAGAGAACCAACAGTTCTCTGATTTACGAACAGAGGAGTTGCAGCAGTGAATGGATCTACGCTTCAAGAGGTAGGGGTTCTCTCCTACTCTGGTTAATCTTCATTTCAGAGCCATGACATGGCTATGAGGTGTAGCCCTGGTGATGGGTCAATTCAAAGAACGGCTTGACAGAACTGTTGGTGGGGACTCTGCTTCTCAACCGTGTTTGTGTAGTTTCCGTAACTACAATTCCGGAACCGATTTCACGATACGTGAATCGATATTGATGATCTTGTTGTGTGTTATCGCTGTTTGAACATGCGCATTTTGTGAATATTGATGTTGATATACTCATGCTTGATATATTAACATGATGCTTGAGATGAAGTACATGAATATAATCGTTGCATGGGGTTTTCAGATGCATGTAACATGAGATATTATGCAAAGGACATTATCATCGCATGTGCACTGGGTACATCGCAGAACCTGGTGTGAGTGCACGAATAAATGGGTACTCTGAGGGTTGTCTAATAAATTATACTCCAGGGTTGTCCACAAATTATATCGGAGGGTTGTCCAATAAATCATATCGGAGGGTTGTCCAAAAAATTATTTTGGAGGGTTGTCCGATAAATTATATCAGAGGTTTGTCCAATGAACTCTATTGGAGGGTTGTCCAATAAAAGGGTTCTCGGAGATGGTCCAATGGTTTGATACTCGGAGGTGGTCCAGTGGATTTAAAAACAAAAAGCTTTTGTTTTGAAAACGCTTCATACATGAAAATTGCATGTGTGAGGGAGTCTGAGGACTCGAAACGGAGATGTGACATAGACATTCATATGTAGATATGCATATTTTATATGAATGTGTGGAATGATTTTGTGGATTATGTCATCGCGATGTGCACTTAGGTGGGGAGTAGCCCTAGTAGGAGAATTTCTCTACTGGGCATAGCTCACCCCGTCGTGGAAAACATTTCGTGCAATCGGAGGTAACACCAAGAGAAGGCACTTTTGCGAGCCTTGAAGCAAGGTCAAGGATGGCTTGTTATGTGTTTTGTAACAGTCTGGGCAGAAAACCCGATTTTTGTTATATACTGGACTGTTATCTAGTTTCAGAGATATAGTGTGAGATAAATTGTACTAAACTCGCCTCACATGTTTAATACAATTTGGTAAAGGCTTTCTCTTACCTTGTTATTTCTAGTCGGACTTTAAGACTGATTTTTCATTGGGCAGCAAAGGAATTTGGCCTTGTGGCCCTCTGGTATATCGTAACCCCATCAGTAAGCTTGATGTAGGCTTTCGAATCACCCAAATCGGACCTCTACAGCCCATGTTATGGCCTTTTTACTCAGAAGGGTCTGAGAGGATGAGCTGTGGACGAGCTCATCTAGTCGAACCCGACCCTTTCTTGGCCTGAGTCGAGCCTTCCGCATGAGTCGCATGAGCCTAATCTCTCAGGCCGAGCCGCATGAGCCGACCTCTGTGTCAGCTCTTCCGCATGAGCCGCACGAGCTGACCTCCTCTTTGCAGATGAGCCGCATGAGCCCTTCGCATGAGCCGCATGAGCTCGACCTCTTGTGCCGAGCTCTTCCCGCATGAGGTGTGTGGGAGGCCGAGTCGACCTCCTTGACTAGGTTTTCCGGTCGAGCCTGCCAAGCAGGAATGAGTCACCGTACAACTTCGGACACCGCAACTTTCTCGGCCCTAAGTCCGTTTATGCTGTGAGACTTTACTTTAAAGCCCTTTGAGTCTAGAATCCATATATATATGGATCAATATAATCTGAGCTCATATTGTGTTCGAAAAAGACGAAAGACGTAGGTGCCCGCCGCACGCCGCTTGTCGCTTCATATGAAGCGCCTCAACTTCTCGATGACCATAACTTCCTCGTCCAAAGTCCGTTTCAAGTGTTCTTAGACTCTATGGAAAGATCCTTGAGTCTATAATCTGACCACATGCCTTTGGATGGAATTTGGTGCTCAAATATAGCCGAGCCAACCTCTTCGTCGAGCCGACATCCTTCGGGCCGAGTCACCTCATCTAGGGAATGAGCTCGCAAATGCCAACTTCATGACCATAACTTCCTCTCTTCCGAAGTTCGCTTTTGCGCTCGACTCCTATGGAAGTTCTTTGAGTCTAGAATATAACAATATGCCTGAGGATGTACTTCGGTGCTCACATAGTTTCTGAAAAATTGATCATTGTAATTAAGTGCAATTAATTACTAGAATCTTGAACGAGATGGACTTATGTGTCATCATAATAGCTTGAGTGACACGTGAATATACGCGTGAATGAGGCCAACAGCTTGTTGGAAGGTTACCTCGTGAACAAAAAGACCCTGATTTTGGGGTGTCACAACATCTTTTAGAAATCACTGATTATACTTCTCGCTCCAAGCACATTGATGTGAAGTTATTTTTTGTGAAAAAGAAAGTCGCAAAGTCCCTCATTTCAGTTGAGCACACGCCTATGACTGGCATGTTGGCAAACCTACTAACCAAAGGCTTACTAATTTGTGTGTTTTTTGGGCGAACACGCCACCCGCGACAGATTGTTAGGAGCCTAAACTTTGCTTTTAGTGGGAGTTTTGCCTTTCCATGTATTTTTGTGGTGAAAGCCTATGTTTCATCATTATTACATGCACATTTTGATGTTTAACATTATCTTATGATTTGTGTCATTTCGACTAATGAATGGCGTATCGATGTTTTTTCTTTCTATTGAATCAATACTCTTGTCATTGTACCGCTTTTAGATTAGTAGCACCTGACTATGTACGATTTATGCATCCTCTAGGTGTATTAATTGTATATGATTGGTTATGGCTATGTAAGTCTCGAAGCATTTGAGTTATGATTTCGATTAGTAGCGTTCGATTATGTACAATTTATATATCTTCTCGTGATGTTAATTAGAGGCGATTGGTTAAGATTATGTAAATCTATTGAGAAAGCATTTGAGTTATGATTATGTCGTCCAAGTGGGAAAATCTTAGATTAATTTATTAATTATGGACAATCATATTACAATTTTAATTGTATAATTGTGTATGTTAATTATGGGCCATTTATGGGATGATTTAATATTAACTAGTTAGGAGCTCATGGTTCTATATTCTCCCTTGCTTTGTAAGCCCATTGGATCAAAGCCCAATTGTTCCCTTGTGCTCTATATATATATATAAGTAAATAGAGTCCTAAAATTTCACAAGGGTTTGGTAGAACACTCTTTGGGGAGAAGGAAATATTCATCTTCAACCCTACTATCTTTCTGATCTTGCCCCCTCTGTGACATTTCTTTTGGAGATAAATGACAATCAATAATTCTGGATCCATACCATGTATGTTTTCTACACATTACAAATTGATATGCTTCTTTTGTTCAATAAAGTTTGTATTTTGTAATGCTTATTAATGCTTGATTGTTAATCAATTGTTTTGGACTTAATAAATGCTCTTGATCTTACAAAATAATTCAGCATGGAACACATCTACTAGGTTATCAAGATCTATACTTATATAATGTTAGGAAGTTATCCCTATGGAATGTAACAATTGTAGTGGTCACAGTAGTGTGTTATTATACCATAATTTTTTCTTATCTAGAACAAATAATAATAAAGTTTTTACTAGGACGTGCTTCCTTGAATTGGGTTAATTTGGTCACGGTTCTAGATGTTAAGCTGCTTTTTTTCTCGTAACATATACTCCTAATAAAGAATTGATCAAATCTTTGAAGATGATTCCACTCACATGCACCAACTTTTGCATTATCAAGACCTAACTTTCAAATATGGGGCATCATCATCTGAGGTGTATAGCATGTACATACCATTTTCACGGCACCATAAAGCTTGTTTATTATAATCTGTTTCCTTCTTTCAAATCTCCGAGAAAAAAAGCAAGAAAACTGCATATATCACTCTTTTTCTCCTTTCAAAACTTCATGTTAAACTTAATGTTTCAAGATCCAAATCGGACATTAAATCAAAAAAGTTACCATTCCATAGTCACTTGTAAAACCAATATTAGATCAGTAGATCAGTTCATAGCCAGATGCGTAATAAAGCACACAGCAGTATCTTGATGATTTATCTCAAGTTTTTTCTAACACTAACCCAATGCCATAAATAAATAGACCCACCTCTCTGTCCCAGAGAGAGATATATGGAAGTAATCAAATTATTTAACATCACCCCTTAAGGAGAAATTTAAAATATATGCAAAATGATATCTCAAAATATAAAAACTATTTAATATAAAGTTAAACTATTTAAATTTTTGATTGTCAAAACCACTAAAGTTCATCAAAATTATTCAAAGTATCTCCGACTACTTGCATGCATGGACATAATTAATGTTTAGAGGTTCATAAGGCAAATTGTAAACACTTTAATTTCCATGTAAAAGTAACTAAATGTTTTGATGTTTAGTGACTACACAATTGGGTTTTACATATAAAGATCAATGATCAACACAACCAAAGAAAAATATGTTCAAGATTCAAACTCTCATCTTTTATTTTTGTAGCATGAAATATTCAAAATCCAAAAGGTTACCCCAGAACATAAACACTGAAAATAATGCACTAAGTATACTTGCACACAATTAATTGATGCATGTTCTTTATTTCTTACTTAACATATTTGTGTACAGAACATACACACAAACATTACAGGAAAGATGAAAATTACAAAGCAAAATGAAACTGAAAATTACATTATTTTATGACACATAAGATAGTTCATACTTTAAGTATAAACAACTAGTAAGAACTTGGAAATCTGGTGTGACCATGGTGAGGTTTCATTTGTTCTCGTGAGCCATGACAACGGCAGCGGCAGCAGGGCTTGGCTGAGGGAGGAGGCATGGCATGGCTTGCAAAGTTCTGGTCAACATGATGCAAGGCGGGCCTTTGCGGGAATTCGGTGCATGAACTTGGGGGCAGAAGGAGACACAGACCCCTTCAGAGACTGCAAGAGAATATCAATTCCTTTCATCATCCACTCATTTTTCTCCTTAGAACCCTAGTGGCATTGTTTGGTTGAACACTCAGAAGAAAAACAATTTCAGTGACTGCTAAAACAATTGTGAGGAACCTCATGATCATGGTAGGGTTTAAGCTAAGACAATAGGAGATGGAATGGATATGATATGTTGAGAGATCAAAACAGAAGTTGCCATTTATATGCATGGATATAACTTTTCTTTTCATTGTTTCCACCTGGGCTTGAAAGGGTTTTTTTATCTCTTAACAGCATAGACTTTGAAATCAAGAGGGTCATAAAGATACTGGCTTGAATTAAGGCGAATGATAAAGTCTTCATATATGTCATTAATTGTGTGTAACCATTCCCAATAAGGCTTGGCTTAGTGGTTAAGGGTTTGAAGAGGCACAAAGAAAAAGCAAGTCATATTACTATAAGGTTGCAATGCCAAATGAAAAAATGTCAAAATAATCTATTGGCCAAACCCATTAAATAAAAAGGAAGGAAAATGTTGTCTCGGTTTTTATCTTTTTTTTGTTTTGAAAATTAGGTAGAAAGTAGAAAAAAAAAGGAAGGAAAATATTACCATTTAATTCTTGCATTCAACAATATAAAAAGTAGAAACAAAAATAATTGTTCTTGTTATGCTATTAAATACAATAATATTATCATTTTTGCAAAAGAAAAAAATTAATTCAATAAAAATCTAATTCCTAATTATGCCTGTGAATCGTTAATTGCTTCTTCAAAATTAAATGAATCATAATGAAATATGTTGGGTTTGAAATAATCAGTCCGTTCGCCTCAAGGGTTCTACAATAGCTATTTCAAAGATCGGGTTTAATAAAGATTTGATGAAATAGAAGTGGAAACTGTAGACCGTAAAGATTGAACTAAGGCTATTCACAGGTTATAGGACATGCCGATATGAGATGTCCGAATCCAGAAACAAAATAAATGAGACGCAGACGTGAGTCTACTAGCTTGAAGGCTAAGGAAATTGGGGAGCAAGTAACCGATTGCGATGGGCTTATGATCTATTTGGCAAGAGGATAACGATCAAATCTCAAAAGATTCAAACGTCTAAGCTGTCAAACCAGAATTAGAAACTTTCTAGGATTCTATTATGATGATGATTCTTGATCAACAAGTTTCTTATTTCTGTTGTGACAACTGAAAGGAAATAACATAAAATAGAAGGTAGGGTTGGAGTTATATTAGAAATGATCCACTGTATTCGGGACTTCCAAGACTAATTAGCAAGGCTATAAATTTAGGCGTTGGAAGCTCCCGACATGGATTTTCAGGAGCATAGCTTGGAAAAAAGAACAAATCAAGTCCGAACCTCGAAGAGTGAGTGCGGAGCGCGATACTGTTGGAGGTATTTGACGTTAAACGCTTTGACCTTTTGGTGAAAGATGATGTCTTTATTTTCTTATCTTATATTGATGTAATGTGGATATGGGTGCGGTTTAGAGAGGGAATGGAGGGAGTTTGTTCCCGCATTCCACTATGAGTTAGGTTTCAAAAGGGTTGTGGGTGTAGAGGGAGTCTCATACCACAAGACTAATTATAAACCTTGAACTATATAAGGGAAATCCTTGCATTTAGGCACACAACCCCATGGACGTAGGTAGGTTGCCGAACCACACAAAAGATTATGTGTGCTTTCACTTTATTACAAATATATTACCTTTTCTTTGCACACACTAAGTACTATAGTGAGAGTTCAGACATACTGCACTAAAGTCCGAATGAGATCATAATCTAAACATAAAGGACTGTGACCTGGAACACACACTTATATATGTCAATTGGCATCAGAGTGGGTCACCGTAAGTTATTGAGTGAGATCCGTGTTTACTCTAACTAATCGTGTGAGAGTAGCAGATGGATTTGTTAAAAGAAGGTGGTTCTACTAGCCATCCTCCTCTTCTTGATGGGACGAACTATGGTTACTAGAAAGCTAGGATGCTTGTCTTCATAAAATCAATTGATGAAAAGGCATGGAGATTAGTTATACAAGGATGGAAGCCGACTACTAAAACTGATGTTACAGGGAAAATTGTTTTCATGGACGAAGTAAACTGGACACCTGAAGAAGACGCCCTTTCCACCTAAAACTCACAGGCCTTGAATGCCATCTTCAAAATTGTTGATGATCTCCACCACCGAAGTAGCCAAGGAATCATGGGACATTCTTCATGTCCATTTTGAAGAAAACCAAGTACTGCTCTTCAACTAATTTAGAACCGCTTACAAAGAAAATTCGAAACTCATGGATGAGCGAGGAGAGACTATCGCTGACTTCAATGGAAAAATTGTGCGATAATGTTGACGAATCAAGCTTTCCTTAGGGAAAGATTCTAAAAGAGAAGCTAGAAAAGGTCTCTAAGATCACGCCACCTAGGTTTGCATTCAAGGCAATAGCAATAAGGGAGGAAAAAGACTTGAAAATGATGATACTTGAAGAACTGATGGTATCTCCACTTACGTTTGAAATAGAACTGAATGAAGAGTCTTATGATAGAAAGAAACTTGAGGGACTAAAGGCAAAGTCCGAACTACCTGTTGATGAAGGGAATGAACTTTCAGAATATGTGGCCTTGTGGTCAAAGAATTTTGCAAGAGCCATAAAAAGGTTGAATGCTCATGCGAAAGGTAACCCTCAAACTAAAAAAATTTCCCATCTAGCACATTTAATCTTATTAAGTTTAGCATGACACAAGGATCTCCAAGACCAAATATCATGAACAAGTCAATCAAGTGTAGAGAATGTGGAGGTTATGGCCACATCCAAGTAGAATGTGCCAATATGAAAAAGAATCAATTTCTTCTTGTTATCTAGAGTCATGATGAATCAGAAGACTACAAAGAAAATGAGAAACAAGACAGTCAACCTATTGTTGTGAAAGTTGTGACCTCAATTCTTGAATCAGACACAAAGCCTCAAGAATTTTCAAAGGATGTGATGACTAACGTCCGAATGCGCGTGGTTGTTGACCAGATTTCACATAATCCTCCAACTCACCCACTTTTCAAGGAAGAAGAGGATGAAATCTCAGACGAAGAACTAGCACGTTCACACAGTATTATAAAAGTTAGGTAAACACAGAAAAAAAATCAATAAAGATCTTCAAGGACAAATCCATAAACTCAATTAAGACAACAAAGCTTTAGAGAAAGAGGTAGCCACTCTAAAAGGGGAAATCCTTAAGAACAGCATGGCTCAATCTGAGTTAGAACATCTAAGGAAAATAGCAAGAATGATGAACTCGAGAATGTTGTCCCTGGATCACATTCTATGTATGGGAACTACCTCTAAGGCTCAGGAAGGCATTGGGTACCAAAGGGGATCTCTAGGCTCAAAACAAACAGATCAAAAGAAGATTTCACGTCCTAAGACGGTAAAAAGAGAAGAACGAGTCTAAACTCTCCCAAGAATGGGAAAAACATGTTTCACCAAGAAAGACAAGTTCATAGAAAAGAAGGGCAATGAAGTCATATGCTATTACTGTCAAAAAATGGGTCACATCAGACGTCACTAAACGGACTACAAATCTGACCAAAAGAAGAGAGTAAGGGAGAACAAATCAATTAAAAGCCCACCGATGTGCTGAAAAACTAAGATCCATGTTGTTCTTACCTCTCTAAAGGCTGAAATAGAACAAAGGTGGTACTTTGATAGTGGAAGCTCATGACATATGAATGGCAACAAGTGGTTGCTATCCAACGTTCTTCTATCTAGTTTAAACTCAATAAATTTTGGGGATGGTGCAAAAGGAAGAGTCTTGGGGACAAGGTCCTTAAATGTTCCTAGGTTACCAAAATTAAGAGATGTGCCTCTCTCAGCCGATGACAAAAGCTAACTTGATCAATATCACCAATCAGGTGACCAAGATTTGTTCGTGAGAATCACCAAGGACAACAGAGTCAGGTGACGCCCCAACCGCGCATAGGTGTCAAGTGGGGCCTAGTTTTTTTTTTCACATATAAACTTTAAGCTAGTTCATTCATATAATGTTAAACAATTAACTCAGATTATATTCCTCAGAGCAATGAATACAAAATATATATATATACAAGCTCCATATATGGAAGTGTTCAACATTTACAATATTTACATTGGTTTACAAAATTTCATATACAAAATAGACCTAAAGGTCTTCCAGTGGGCACCTATTGATGTGTGGCCTTTGACCGCTGGATGGATCGCCTCGCCCTCTCGGTTTCTTCTCTGCACTCTACACCTGACAACACCCGTGTTTTATGCTTAGTGGGAATTAATACACATGGATGACCTCTATTAAGGGTCACCATACTTCTATACAAATGCATATAACACATATAACATTTACAGATTCTTATCATTTCTCATATATATATACTTTTCATAAATCCGCCATTTATCATCATCCATATACTTTTCATGTCATCTCAGGATTTTTACTTTTGTTCTTATAAATCGTATACTATCATCGCATAGCAAAGTATGCTTCCTCATATCATGTCATTTATTCTCGTGATTTCATTTGCATATACTTGTCACTTTCTTTATGTTTCCATGTCCGCATAAACCTTAGAAGTGGATACAGAAACTATAAGGGCCCGGCGTTTGTACTCACTCGTGGTGAAACAAAGGTTTATAAGGGCCCGAAGCAGGCCGTTATCATTGTACGAGACACGACCATCTATAAGGGCCCGGGAAGGCGCTGTGGTGACCCTTTCGGGCCACCGATCCAAACGGATCTATCTCACCACCCAAATCCGGGCCTCGATATCGAACTTGTACGCCGCGCACTTGCTTCCTACGCATGCCCATCTATCCCTCTACCGTGCTCTAAGTGCACAATCAATATGTATTTTATGTTCAGTATATATCTCATTCCCGAATAATTATTGTCATTCGGTAATCATATGTGACATATATACAATCATTTATTCATATCTTTACATTTTCCATATTCATTATATGCATAAATAACTATAAGCTACCCAGGTGTTCTACTGTTTTTCATGTTTTCCAGAACTAATATGAGTTCCAATCTTATCAAGTGTCTATTGATGAATTCTTGACTCAGTGGGCTTTCCATAGAGTCTAAGAACACTTGAATCAGAGTTCGGACGGAGAAGTTATGACCTTCCGAAGGTGGAGGTCATACGTAGTAAACCCAGACGAGCTGACCTGAACTGACGAGCTGACCTGACCTCGGTAAACTCGGTCTAACCTCTTGGTCTGACATCTAATATCCTCCTCAGTCATATGAATGTATTCTTGACTCAATGGGCTTTCCATAGAGTCCAAGAACACCCAAATCGGAGTTCAAACGAAGGAGATATGACCTTCCGTCGGAGGTCATGCGAGTCAACCCGTAATAGCTTCACCCGAACCGACGAGTCGACCTCACCTTGACGAGCTCGATCTAACATCTGGTCTGACATCTAATATCCCCTCAGGCATATGAATGTATTCCTGACTCAATGGCTTTCCATAGAGTCCAAGAACACCCAAATCGGAGTTCAAACGTAAGGAGATATGACCTTCCGGTTTGAGATCATGCGTAGTCAACCTTTGCACGAGTCAATCTGACCACGAAATCGACCACCTGGATGAGCTCGATCTAACACCTGGTCTGACATATAATATCCTCCTCAGGCATATGAATGTATTCTTGACTCAATGGGCTTTCCATAGAGTCCAAGAACACCCAAATCGGGAGTTCAATGAAGGAGATATGACCTCCGGCTGGAGGTCATGCGTAGTCAACCTGCACGAGCTGACCTCAACCGACGAGCTGACCTCTACAGATGTAGAGGTCCGGCTGACCTCATGTGATGAGGTCTGCTGACCTCTGTTGCATGAGGTGTGCTGACCTCTACTGCATGAGTGTGCTGACCTCTGTTGCATGAGGTCTGCTGACCTCTGTTGGACGACCTCTATGGCTGACCTCTCACTCATTTGACTGTTCAGAGTAAAAAGACCATAACTTGGTCTACAAGAGTCCGAATTGAGAAATTCAAAAGCCTAACATCAAGTTCATTGATGTGGCTACAATTTACCAGAAGGAATTACTGCCAAATTCCCTTTATTTATTACTCAAAAACCCGTTCTAAGGTCTGGCTAGTTGACCCGAATTGGCAGAACTGACCCGACCAGATTTAGCTGGGATGACCTCAGTAAAAGGACTTTAACTTAGTCTACAGAGGTCCAAATTGATAGATTCAAAAGCCTAACATCAAGTTCATTGATGTGGCTACAATTTATCAGAAGGACTTACTTCCAGATTCCCTTTATTTCTGACCCAAAAACGCGTTCTAAGGTCCAGCTACTGCATATGATCGAAAATAAATTTTCGTCCAACTTGCAATTCTCAGACCTCTTCCTAAAACACATATCTAGGATCCTTAGAGCTCTTCTCAACTTAATCCTAACAAGAAATGAGATTGGGAGTTTCCAAACCCAAACCATACACAAGATAAGGTTCCAAACTATGTATCTAACCTTTCTAGACCAAAACAACACAAATCCTTACAACCCAAGACATGTATCCATATTCAAATTTAGTAATTCCATACAACCCAAGACATGTATCCATACTCAAATTTAGTAATTCCATACCTGTGATCTTCTCTTTTCTTTTCCTTCTTTCTTCTTTTCTTTTCTCTTCTTCTTCTTTTTCTTCTTCTTCTTTTATCCGTTTGCTCTCCCTTTCTTCAAGACCAAAATGAGATATTTCTTTTGGTCTTATCCTTATTTGATCTTATCCCTATTTGATCTTATCCCCTTTTTATTTCACTTTGGTCCTCCAACTCTTCTAATATTTGCAAATCAATTTATGTTATTTTTACAATAGCCTCAAATCTTCTTTATTTTTTGTAATTTAACTTATGCATATTCCTACTTTTGTTTTTATCTTTATTTTATTCTGGATAAATATACTATTACTTTTATTATACCCTAAACATGGTATCAAACCATTTGGGTATAATTTGGGGTGTTACATATTGTCCTAGACCAGGATCAGCAGTAGATCATGGAAGGAAATAGGTCAATGATAACTACTATCTTACTTGCAAGTTCGAATACGTGCTTGGCCACAATTAAAACGAAACTAACCTTTGGCCCAAATGACCGGGACATGTGTCATATAGCCTCGTAAATAAAATTACAAAAACTATCAGGACGTCCCAAATCCCAAAGGAGAACCCGAAAAACAAAGGACGATGCCGACTAGGAAAAATTTTCAACACCTCACCATACCTCAACTAAAGCCTCTACTACTAGAGTTATGGAATTGGTCCACATCAATATAATGCAAATAAAGAGCATTGTTGGAAAAAGGTATGTATATGTATGTGTAGATGACTTCTCTAGGTTCACTTGGGTAAATTTCCTCAAAACCAAATCCAAAGAATTAGAAGCATTTGAATAACTGTGGAAAAGACTGACAAGGAGCACAACAATAGACTCCTAGAGATAAGTAGAATAAGGAGTTATCATGGTAAGGAATTCAAAAGCTCCTTGTTTGAAAATTTCTACAAGAAGAATAGTGTAGAACATGAGTTCTTAGCACTTAAAAATCCACAACAAAATGGAGTAGTTGAAAGCAAGAAAAGAACTCTGCAAGAAATGGCCCGAGTCATGTTAAAAGCCAAGAGTGTCCCAACTAAATTTTGGGCGTATAAAAGAACAACATGCTACTTCTAAATCGAATCTATCTAAGTCTAGGAACTCAAACATCATATGAGGATCTAGAATGGAAAGAAACCAAATTTGAAACATCTTTATAAATTTCCGTACTCCATACATCTTCAATGACAGAAACCAAGAAGGAAGTTCAATGCTAAGAGGATGAAGGTGTCTTTCTAGTGGTACTACACAAACAGCCGTGCTTATAGGGTGTACAATAAAATAACCAAGGTTGTGATAGAATCAACTAATGTGCAAGTTGATGATTATCTTCCATCAAGTGAAACATCTAGACCAGAAGATCCTCCTATTGTGTCAATTCTTGAAGTGGAGAAGACTCTAAACAATCCCAAAGATGCTCCACCATCCATTGAGCAACTTATTATAGCTAATAACCGATTGAGGACTCCTACAACAGGATGACCACAATAGTGTCGAACACCGACATGATCCAGTTCGAGAGCCCTCTAAGAAGATTCATAAAAACCATCCTACCATTGATATTTTGGGAGATCTAGAAGTGAGTGTCCGGACGAGGGGCGTTCCCAAGGTAAACCACAAAGAAATGATAGGCCTTAGCCTTGGCTACTACACCTCAACAATTTAACCAAAAAATTACAAGGAGGCTCTAAACGATGAGTTTTGGATCTAGGCTATCAAGGAAGAACTATCACAGTTCGGACATAATGAAGTTTGGGATTTAGTTCCAAAGCCCTAATATGCAGATATAATTGCGACCAAGCGGATCTTCAAGAACAAGATGGGTGAAGAAGGAAACATCACCAAAAACAAAGCTTGTCCTGTCAGTTTCAAGGATACACTTAAGTGAAGGAGTAGATTTTGATGGGACATTTGCACCAGTAGCCCGCTTGAGTCAATTCGTCTACTATTGGCATTTGCTTACACACTCAAGTTAAAAATTTATCAAATCGGTGTCAAAAGGGCTTTTTTAAATGGGTGTCTACATGAAGAAGTGTCTGTATCTTAACCTAAAGGGTTTGAAGATCTCCTTCACTCTAATCATGTTTACAAACTAAAAATGATCTCTATGGGATAAAACAAGTCTGTGAGCTTTGTATTAGAGACTCACTCGAATTTCCTAAAAGGTGGTTACCGAGAGGAGCAGATTGTACTCTCTTCACTTGAAAAGTCAAAAGCAAGTAATTGCCCTTCAAATATTTTGTAGGTGACATAGCATTTCACCACATCCCAATGACTCCGGTGGAAAGTTTGTAAGACACATGAGCACAAAATTTGAAATGAGCTTGGTCGGAGAACTTACATACTTTTTGAAGGTACGACAAATCAAGTCATGGATTTTTTATCTCATAGGAAAAACATGCTAAGAACCTAGTCATTGAGTTCAAACTTGGTATAACAAAACATCGAAGGACCTCAATAGGGACCCATGACAAGATTACTAAAGATGAAGCAAGGAATAGTGTTGATCTTACTCTCTATAAAAGCATGATTGGATGCTTGTTGTACCTGAATGCAAGCCGTCTAAACGTATGTTATACCATGGGAGTTTGTGAGAGAGACCAAGCAAGCCCCAAGGATAGTCATCTTCTAGCAGTCAAGAAGATTATCAAATGTGTCGCGCTGAAATATGTAATTATGGTATCTCAGAAACCCGAGACACCACATCTAGCCTAGTATGATATTGTGACGCTTGATGGTACCGAAGCTCTATGACAAAAAGAGTACTTCGTGGGTGTTTCTTCCTTGAAATAGCCTTGTGTCTTAATTCAACAAAAAAATCAGATATCACTTTCCACCCAAGGTCGAAAACATAGCAATCGTAGTGGATGACACAATCATTTGGATGAAAAATATTCTAAAGACTATGGAGACTTGGAGAAGTCCTAACACTCTACCGTGACAAACCTCAATATCTCGAAAATCCAGCTTTTGATATTCAAAACCAAGGTAATGACATGTGTGTGGCACCACTACATTTAGAACATGGTTGGAGGACAAATCATTTATCTTAGGCACATATCCACTAAAGATCAACTAGCCGACATTTTCACCAAAGGGTTGGATGCTTCAAGGTACGAATCACTACAAAGAATCCTCGGGGGTGGCGTAATGTGGACTAGATGGGGTCCCCACTCAGCCACGATAAGCCCCGGGCCTGAGGTCCGTGACTCTTCAAGGCATTCATTCCTTCCATACAAAAAAAAAAAAATGGGGGAGAAAAAATAAGGGAGTAAGAGTGTGTCTTTCATTCTTTAAGGTATTTTTGAAAATATAGACAAAGGGGGAGAATGTTAGTTTGATATAATTTTCCCACATCTGATATCAAGGGTTCTGCAAGAAGGTAGCTACTCAAAGATCGAAATTAATGAAGATTTGATGAAATAGAAGTGAAGTCCTTAATAGACCAGTCAGAAGTTCTGACCAAGGCTATCCTATGTTGTATGGATGTGCTGCATATGACGCCCTAACCTGGAAATAAGGCAAATTGGTGGGGCACACATGAGTCATCGACTCGAGGCCAAGGAATCGGGAGCAACCGATGGCCTAAGATCTATTTCCAAGCTTGATAACAATCAAATCTTTAGAAGATCTAGACATCTAAGCTTTCAAACCTGTGGATTAGAAACTTTCTAGATCTATTTTGATGAGGATTCTCGATCAACAAGTTTCCTATTACCATTGTGACTGTTGAAAGGAAAAAACATAAAATAGAAGGTGGGGCCTGAGTCATATTAGGAAAATGATTCAACCGTATTTGTGGACTTCTAAGACTAATTAGCAAGGCTATAAATTTAGGCATTAGAAGCTCGCAGAACATAGGGATTTTCGGCTTCTGAGCTTCACAAAGAACGGCGAAGTCCAAACACGCCGAGTGAGTATGGAGTGTAGATTACATCGAGGTATTTCACCTAGTGCCTTTCACCTTCGTGAAAGATGATGTTCTTTATTTTATTCATCTTATATTGATATAATATAGGTATTGAAAAGGAAGGCTTTAGAGAGAGGAATGGAGGGAGTTCCTTCGTAATCCCACTAGGTTTCAAGAAGGGCCGTGGGTAGAGAGGGAGTCTCGTACTACATAAGAGTAATGATAAACCTTGAATCAAATCAGTGGAAATTCTTGCAACTGGGCATAGCCTCGTATTTAGACCGCTACAAACCACGTAAAAGATTATGTGTGTTTTTACTTTATTGCAAATATATTATATCTCGCTTGCGACACACTAAGTCTTATAGGAGTGAGTTCGACATATTGTACTGGTCTAATCCAGATCACAAATTCAAACATCAAGGATCGTGGACTGAACACACAATTATATCTCGCTAAAATATTTAAAAGAGTGACATTAATTTAGCAATAACGCCATACTGCATGAAGCTCCCAATCAAATAAAGCAGCTCGCATGAGGGCCCCCAAAACCCATTTCCTAACAAATATTTTCCAAATTGTTAATCGCCTCAAGCAAACTATTGTACTAAAAAAATTTACCGCTTGGTATACTACTTTTCTCGATGCATTTGACTCGGGTGGATTTAAATCTTTTCTAATGTTTACTTTTTGGGGCACTAATTGGATCAAAGAATAGATTTATAAGGTGGAACGGATTTTTATCAATGTTAAGTGTGTTTCGTCAGAACGCCACAAATGCGTGACATATTCCTTAACAATCAAATGTTTGAATATGATCGATGACTCTACGTGCTCACATGCATCGCCTTTTGGCGTAATCGTCACGACCAAAGACAAGAAGCCTTTCCCAAATTGCCAAATTAACTGAGCATTTGCGTGCATGTATATATATAGCACATATATACTAGAAAGACGCTCTAGTATGAGAAACACATCTATGGAGAAAAGAGGGAATGTTTCATGATAACACAACATTTACCATTTAGGCTTGTATATATTCTTTTGTTCGGGCACGACAACACTTCCATATACCATTTTTGCATCCTCACGCGCTTCCGGCTAGCCTTTACGAGTACATGCATCGGACGGTGCCATGGCTCTAAGGATGTAATTATATTTGTGCATGGATCAAAGCTCTTCATGAAATCATGATGTAATCAGATGATCGATATAGATCCTGATCCTTATGATTAGCATACATGTCTTTTTCTCCGACCATTTCACGGACTAGTTATAAGTTCGTAAAGAACATCAACCGATTCAACCGGTCGATTAGATGCCATGTAAGTGTAAACTAAGACCGTTGCTTGATATATACGTAATGGAAGTTTTAAATCGAGTGGTTAACAAGCCTGATTGATGCGCTTTGTTTGATCGAATCGTAAAGGAATTTATACACAAGTAAATCGTGTCACCACTCGCTATTTTACGTACTCTGAGTGAAGCCTTAGCCCATGCATGCATGAATGCAAAATCAAGCGGATGATGAAGATTGCATCATTAAGCTGTCTACTCTATGAGTCCGTATATTGTAGCCCCTTTAATATTTACTTATTCCCTAAGTTTGTGTGTGATAAGAACATTTAAACCGAAGACTATTTTATCATCAGAATGAATATAGTTACGTAGAGTTCGAAATTGGCGTAAGAGGAAAGGAACTTCATACATATACAAGCAAAGTAGATCATTCTATAAAGAGAAGGCGCAACTTATTTCAAGTCTTCACGCAATGTTGTTAGTTGAAGCAGGGAGTGTATAACATGCTTCTCGTGTGTATGATCTCCTTAGTTAGTTTTTGAGAAGATACAATTATGCGATGCTTAGTATGTGGTCTATCGAATCTTTATCGCATCACATTCGTTAATATACCCTCAAGCCGATCGAGGAGATCCAGAGAAAACTTGTGACATAAATAGGAAAATCCATTCAAAGGGGGAGTGGCTTAGTAAACAAATCAGCTGGTTGATGACTTCCAGAGATATATGGACTTCCAATTTATGCTCGCTTTACCGTATTTCTGAAAAATGAATATCTAACTCAATATGCTTCTTTCGCATGACGCATCGGATTCAGATATGTCATCTAACATTGTCACACCACAACATCGAGGTGTGGGCCGAAGGGAAATTCTGCCTATAAGTAGTTTCGCACCCAAACAAGTTCGTGAGCGCTTGCAAGAAGGGTCTATATTCGCATCAGACTGAAAGCCACTACATTTTGCTTCTTTGAACTCCGTGCAATGAGATTTGGTCCTAAGAAGACAAAAGTCCACCATTGGTTTTCGATCATCAAGGATTTGTTGCCCAATCAGCATCGAAAAGCTCAAACTTAAGACCGAGGCCGGAAAAAAATGCCATAATCAAGAGTCCCTTTATATAATGAAGAATTCCTTTGCAGCTACCCAAAGGTGTCAGGAAAGGTGGGCATGCAAAACTGCCAAGTTTGTTCACGCAAAGGAAAACACATCGTGCCCCGGGTATGATTTAGATACCGAGGAGACCTATAGTACTGACATAAAGAAGGTTGAGAGAAAGGTGAGCCATCATCCTCGGGCAAAGTTTATTACCTAAACTCATAGGAGTAGAACAGCTTTAGAGCCGAGCATATTTGTTCGGGGTAAGAGGATCAAGAGCATATTTAGTTTGCTTGAGATGACTTGTTAATTAGGTCCAGAGTACCTTTCAAATCCTTAGCAATGAACATCCCCAAGAGTTTTGAGGGCAAAGGACTTATTCAAAGTCTTAATGAGAATATGAATAGCAAGAGAATCCTCCCTGATTGTCCCCATACACAAGGACAAAGAGCATGCGCCCATTAATATTGTGCAAAAATAGTAAGGAGCCGTAAATAGAGGACTTAAAACTCTAATAATGCTTAAGAGTGAGATTAAGACGATCAAACCAAACTGTAGGAGCTGCTTGAGGCCATATAAAGCCTTGTTGAGTTTACAACAAAATGGTGCCAAGTGATCTTCAAAACCAAATTGTCGTGTTTCATTAAAACAAGCCTCATCATCCTCTCCGCTCAGAAAGCATTATTATCATCAACTTGCTGGAATCTCCCATCCACGAGTAATGCCCAGTGAGAAATAATTCGATAGTAGTTGATTTAACCACCGACTAAAAGTATCAAAAATCAATGCCGTGGGTTTGTTGAAACCTTTCGCAACTAATCCGCTTTCAGATTTACCGGCGGTGCCACCAAGAATATATTCGTGCTAAGACCCACTTTCACCTGCATAAATACTTTGTCTCAAATAGGTGGAATTAAATCCCAAGTTTTTGTCTTTAAGAGAGCTTGAAATTCTATCTTGTGCTACAGGGACATGCTAGACATGAGAAGTCCGAACTAGAAACAAAGTAGCCGCCGACGACGTGAGTCTAGCCACCAAGGCTAAAGAACTTCGTGGAGCAAGTAAATCGATCGCGACGGGCCTATGATCTATTTTGGCAAGAGGATAACGATCAAATCTCAGAAGATCGTGAACGTCTAAGCTATCAAACCAGAATTAGAAACTTTCTAGGATTCTATTCTGATGAGGATTGATCAAAGAAGTTTTTATTTCGTTTAGACAATTGGAAAGGAAAGAACATAAAATACAGGTATTGAGTTATTTACCAAGAATGATAAATGATTTAAAACCATGCACACCCCATTTCATGCGATGTCTTAGTACAAATGCAAAGCAATATGTCATTGCCTATTTATATCATCATGTCACATATGATGGATGCTATATGAACAACTCTACTCATGCATATCATCTTATGTATCATTTGACAATTATATCAATTAACATACCTAAATAAATCAGTTACCAATTCATGTCAACATATTTATACACATACATTGACATTCACAAGTCATCACTAATCAAGCAAATGACTTACATTATCCTTTCAGCCAAGATGTGACATAACATGTCCACAAATAGCTAATAGACAAGCCATGCAATGGCCTTATTTATACACAAACGCATCACATACCAATCCATTAGAACACACAAATTGACCTCCAATCAATTACCATCAAGCACATCACTCAATTAAAACAATGACATGCTTAAAAACCCCAGATCTCACCGGGGCATAAAGATGCCTACAAAACACACCACACAACAAGCCATAATAGGACCACATATTGTTCCAAACCCGCTCGAAACTAGCCCCATCACCCTAAAATCTGGACACAAACCATTAAACAACCAAAGCTGTAGCAGTCCCGGAAAATGGACCATAACTTGAGTTATAGAGGTCCGATTTTGGTGATTCAAAAGCCTAACATTAAATTATTAGATAGAGGTACAATTTCCTTGAAGGATGCTAGTCTAATTTTATTTTTCCCCAACCAAAATCAGTCCCAAAAACTGGACAAAGAGGTTAGCCAAAACAGGCAACCCGTGATGTCCTTAAAATGGACCATAACTGGGTTATAGATGTTCAATTGGGTGATTCAAAGGTCTAACATCAAGTAACTCGTGATAGGGCTACACTCTTGAGGATACTTGTCCAAGTTCTCCTTTTCTAACCGAAAAATCAGCCCCAAAAACTGACAACATATGTATCAAACAAAGGCACTATTCCCATAACCCATTAATTTGCTAAATGTACTTTTTTAGGGTAAACGGCCAAATAGCCCTTAGGGGCATTAAAACCCAACCAAACAGCCCCTTAGAATGGAAAATAAAACCAAAGTAGGAAGTATCCCACCTCTTGGAGCTGCAGAAGAAACCCTGTGAAGTCCTGTGGGCATCTTCCAAACCCAAACCTTGATTTCTCCAACTCCTGCTTGAATCCTCGAATAAACCCATGTTTCAACTCACTTAGCCCTGGGCCGAGTAGATGAACTTTTGTTTTTGACCCTACAAATTCTGACCGATGGAACTCTGTGGATCGAAGAAATAAGTTTTCATTTTTTTTCTTTTCTCACTCTACCTCACGTTTTCCAACCCAAAAAATGGGAGAGATCCTCCAAATGAGATTTTTTTTCTCCTTTTTATGTTGATACGTGGTCTACGCCGCGCTCACGTGTCCCCTCGTTCTAGTCCGTTTTTTGGCCCGAATACCGATTTCATCCCTGCTCAAGTTCAATTTGTTTTAAATGAACTTCTACTCAGTTATTAAGGCCCTAACTCCCGGATTCTAGTAAAATCTTGTCCCCGGGAGTCACTAGACGTCGTTCTCCTAAAAATCGTGAAAATCTAACCGTCTCTTAATTTAACAAAATTTTCTTGAGTAACTAGATTTCGCGAGACGAATCCAACAGTGAAGTCGGTTTCATCATCTGAGATCCATAGAATTTTCCGTGCTTCTCGAACCATTATATAATTTATAATAATAATAATAATAATAATAACCAATTATTATTATTATTATTATTATTATTATAATTATAATAATAATAATAATAATAATTATTATTATTATTATTATTATTATTATTATTATTATTATTATTATTATTATAATTATAATAATAATAATAATTATTATTATTATTATTATTATTATTATTATTATTATTATGCCATTTTTCCTGAAATTTTCTAATTTTCCCGGGTTTTACATTAAGTTTGGGTTGTAAATCTATATTCTTTGCTTAGTAACAATATACTTGCATACTCCAACTGTTTAAACATTCAAAATACACTGCTACTATTATTGATATAATATAAGTATCAAGTGTACAAAGACTGGTTACTAAAACTAACTACATGTTTGCTTCTATATGTAATTGTAGTCATAAATGAGTAGTTATACAAACTATACTCAACTTTAGATTTAAATAAAGCATTATAAATCACATAGTATTTTGCACATAAATACTTCTCATCATATTAGAAATAAAATCATTACCATTAAAACCAATCATTTAAAATAAAACTCTAGTAAATATGACATAAATCATACAAAAGAACAAAACTTAACTATTATTTTTAATTTGCTCTTTTTCTAATGAGTTTGGCTTAATTCCTCACAATGCCCAAAAGTCTCTCTTATTCTTTTCCTTTTGTTGATTAATAACCAACCATAACTTAGAGTCTTTCAAAAACTTACTGGGCAATCCTATAACATCCATAAATTTTTCAATAGTATGATACTTAACCATTCGAAGCTTTTCTTTATGGGTCTTGATAGTTTCAGAAGAATCATCTCTTTAATTGGTTCATTCATATTCCTTATAGGCCTAATTATTGCCTTCTTTGTAATTCTTTAAGGAAATGCATTTTCACTAATGAGACTTGTTTTCAACCATATTCCACTTATTAGTTGAGAAGTCTATATCAAGCAAGATAAAATTAAAATTTATCCATCATTCCCAAGATATTTAGTATCATGAAGTATCATCTATAAATGACTTATTTCTTTACATAATATCATCAAATTTTAGGATGATACTAGTCAACCCTCAATCAAAGGTAATTTTATTCAGAGGACCTACATAAACTTATTATTGCTAAATAATTAGGAATCCGATGACAATAATGTAACATAAGATATTATATCTTTTATAATTAATCTTGATAAACTGTAAGCAAAAACCATAATCAGTTTCAAACAAATAATTTCAAAATGATATTATATACCACAACTCTCCCTTGGGTAGATGTTACAATATATAATACTTTCATGATGCTTTTAGTACATATTTCTTTAATGGATATTCTTCATAGTTCATGTTAGAATTATACTTGTAATCTTTGGATGTACAAATATAGTCTAACGAACTCATAAGATGTATCTCATCATGTTCATTATTCATAAGATGGTTAGTTTACCTTTGGGTGAATTCTTAAATATCTTATAACCATGAACTTTAATATACTCATTTATCAAGTACTTGAGACATCCATAAAGAATGAGTAATTGAATAGCATGAGTGTATATTTCTTAATTTGAAATTCATGAAACATTCAAGTTTGGCCACTTTTGTGACTAACAAACTATGCATTATATGAATTTCAAATTACTTGAGTAAACATTATTTTACATATTCCTCAGTTTGAAATTCATGGAACATTCAAGTTCGGCCACTTTGATGACTAACGAACTTTACATTATATGAATTTCAAAATATTGCAATGAACAATATTTTACATATTTCTTAATTGAAATTCATGGAGTATTCATGTTTGGTCACTTTGGTAACATAGAACTTTACATTATATGAATTTCAAAAATTCAATGAACAATATTTTACATATTTCTAATTTGAAATTCATGGAATATCTGGAAGCTCAGCCCACTTTGGTGACTAATGAACTTCACATTATATAAATTTCAAAATATTGTAGTTAATAATATTCACTTCATTAGAGGTGATTATCAAACCCTTTAGTATAGTCATAATATATCATAAGTGACATATACTCCTACATGATAATATACTAATCATACAAACATCATGTTGTTATAAATCAATAAAATTAAACATACCTTATTGGTAAAACCCATAATATTATCATAAATCATAGAATAATGAATCTCACATAGTGAGTTTCATTTAGATTTATATGAATTACACCTCAAAAATCCTATATGTCAATTTATCATATTGACAATGATATCCATAATGTAATTCATATAAATAGTTACTAATAAAAAGACCTTTAATGAAATTGTCTTTAATTCATGACAATTCAATCAAATTCTATGACATTATATCGCCATATTTATAAGCATTTCATGCTAGGCAATCAATTATAATATTATACAATTGATATGGATGAAACTTCTTAGGGTTCGGGCCATTTTGGTGGCTAATGAATCATTCATAAGTGAATTCAATTACTAATATAAATAATTCTAATATTCAAAACATTAATATTCAATTAATTTGATTACTACAAACAAGCATAATATTAATATCATATCGGGAGCAAAAATTTCGATGAAGTTATATAATTTTATGTATTAAAAAACAAATGAAAGTTTGGTCACTTGGTACTGCAAACATGCATAATATGAATATTAAATTAAGCAAAAATTTTAAGTCACATAAAACCTTCACAATACACCATTACCAAGAATAAGAGATCATTTGCTCAAGTTCCTCATAACCTTCATGTTGTCATTACTATTACCATAGCATAAGAGATAATACACTTAAAGTTTATAACCCCAAATTGTATAGTAAGTGATTCTTTTATAAAAGGATCATAATCACTACATAAAGATTTAAAGAATTCGATTTATTCGGTCAACGATTATATGGCAATTAAATGCAACTAAATAGAGAGGTCATTTTAGGCTTTTTGTGGAGGCATGTAAGGCAAGAAAGAGGAGTCATGGGCTGATGAAAGGAGTTTATGGGGTTTTTTCTTGAGTAATAAATCTCTATTAAAAATGATTTTCTTTTTCTTATTATCCATTTTTTTTCATCACCATTTTCTTCTTCGTGAAATTTTAAAAGTGGAAGGAGAAATGATAGCAGCTAACGATATGAAGAACTAGAGTCTACTCTCTTCTTTCGATCAGACCTACAAGGCTATACTTTGTTTCTTCTTCTTCTCATTTTTCAATTCATTCATAATTTTCCCCGTTTTTTGTTATGGCTTCTCAGACTTCATAAACTCGTGGTCAGAGAAGTTCTCGCTTCCTCATCCAACTGCAATGTGAAGATCGAGAAGTGCCAAGCTCTTCAATCCACTTGCCACAGTCTCAAGCAAGGTAGATTCTCTATTTTTCCACTTTATCTTGCATTTTTTGCCTTATTTGGATCTCGAGAAAAAAAATGGAAAATATTTGGAAGTTTTTTTTTTTTATAGGTTTCATTTGCATCATGCCTTGATTTGATAAGAAGCAAAAATGTACTACGATTATGAAGGAAATTATAAAAGGTTGATGCCGTAGTTCATGAAGATTACATCTATAACTAGACTCATCATTCGTTTTTAGAGGAATCATAAATTGTTATTGTAATATTTTGATATAATTAATAATTGTGTATAATTATTTTTCATAAGTAGTCAAATTAATTGTTTGACTACATTATTGCATATGAAATTTCTAAATATTTCAATTTAATTTTATAGCTTATAATTTTTCTTTTGTTTAATTATAAGGGAATCCTTTTTCTTTTTCTTTTTTTGGAATCGTGGAAATCAATTATTTTAGTATAGGATATAATTACTATTTTAATAGGAAATGTGTCAAAGATGACATTATTTATTGAAGTGTTATTGATAATAAAAAAAATTCAAAGATAATTTTTTTTACGAGTACCATTGTTAACAACATTCAAAGATGATGCTTGCTTTAAGTGTCATAAATTAATCAAAGATGACGCTTTTCGAAAGCGTCATTATTCACAAACATTTATAATGTCAAGGGCTAAGAGGACGAGCACCACATTGTCCTTTTTCTTGTAGTGTAAAGCGGAGAGGACGCAAAGCATCATTATATGTCTTTTTTCTTGTAAAGGTAATCTTAATTTTCAACCTCCGCCAAAGAATAAGACAAATACCAAAGAGTATGTATATTGGGTTAATTAAAATTTAGGTATTGCCTAACTCTACGAATATAAATGGTATTAGGATTTTTTTTTTTTTATATGTAAAAGGAGTTGAAAATAGAGTAAAAGGATTAGAGAAACGAGAAAATTTAGATTGTATTTATGGGCACTGCTTGGTAGTGGCCGTGCACTGCTCTGCGAGCAAGCCTGAGAATGTGCATTCTCCTAATTCGAACCAAACTCGGAGAATTTCAGTCTAATTTTAACCGAATCGACAATTAATTCCTCCGCTTCGAATTAAGCCTCGAATTTTCTGAGCAATTCGAGCGAGAAACTGAGCAAATGGAGAAATCAATTCCTGATCAATTCGACCTGTGAGAAATGGAGAATTTTGAAGAATTTATATGAAATTAAATTAAAACTCAAATTAATTTACTACACCTTTCTCTTTATTTTAAAATTAATTTTGAATATTCAAAACCCGTTTAGTAATATAAACACCAATATTCCCTACCAAAAATATAATATAAATCAAAATTGCACACACAACTAAATTTTAAAACATTAGAATAATGTAACAACAAAGATAATGATGTCTCAACACACTTAGCATAATCTAAGACTTTCACCACCAACCGGTGGATTTTCAAACGCAGAGAATTGCCAAAATGTCTCCAAAGACCGCACTTTTAACATCGATTCGGGAATCAGGGTTCAACTAGTATTTAATACACAATATACAAATTCAATGGCCATGAATAACCAATGAAATCAATCCATGAATAACCAATAAAATCATTCCATAAATAACCAATGAAATCAGTCCAAATCAGTCCATAAATAACCAAAGAAATCAGTCCAAATCAGTCCATGAATAACCAATGAAATCAGTTCAAATCAGTCCACAAAATAACCAATGAAATCAGTCCAAAACAATATTTAATACTCAATATATTGAATTTTCAGCAAGCATTTCATACTCATAATATGTAGAATTTTGAATAACCATAATGTGCAGAATTTTCAATCAATATTTAATACTCACATGTAGAATTTTTAGCTTCAAAAATTTAAAGACGCCCTTGGCACAACATTCTCTAACATCTCCGAGTCTTGAAGAATTTCTAATAGAAACAAAAAATATATATATTAGATTTAATTCAGATTCATTTTAATGCAAATAAAAAGATAAAATTTACACATCAATAAGTAAATATCATACCGGATTCGAAGCTTTCAAGTTCTTCCAATATTTCTTCAATTTGAATAGGTTTGTTGGAATTTCGCAACCAATCTTGACAACATATAAGAACTTCAGCTGTAATAGGAGTTAAAGAACTCCTAAATCGGTCCAAAGTCCTTCCTCCTGTGCTAAATGCTGATTCTGGTTGGCAGCTTGAAGATTGAATGGCCAAACATCCTTGTAACTTTTTGATAATGTTGGAAATCTAACCGAATTAACTTTCCACCATGCCAATATGTCAAATCTAAGAGTAATTTTTCTAGAAAATTCATCCAAATACCTTTCCAACTCCCCCCTTTTGGCAGCCAATTGTTTTTCTAACTCTATAAAATAATCATCAATCTCTCCTCTTCCATCGCTCATCAATCTCATTATGTAGAGGACAAATGATTCATCACCGTCTCTACTCTCTCTCTTCTTCATTTTTGGAGTTGTACTATCCATCATACTTTCAAGGCTTTTTTGTGATTCTATCCACCAATTCTTGTGATTCATTCTCACCATAATAAGTAGTGTACTTAACCCTCAAATAGTTCATTTTATATCTAGGGTCTAACACTACTGCTATGAAAAGCATCACATTCAACTTGCTAAGTGCACCCTACGTATCAAATTTTTCCTCATTTTCTTTCCCATTTCCACCAAAGAACTATCATTACTCTCAAAAGTTTGAAATCTTTCAAAATTTTAATTATCTCAGAAAATACATTCGATGTACAATACAAAGAACCTGATACTTTACAAGTTACACTATAAAACCAAGAAATCTAGTAAGGTTCTTGCATTATTCCAATCATGTTCCATAGGGGCAATTCATCCCCAAACTCAATCAAGAATTTACTATCAATATCCTCCAATCTCTCAAAAGCCTTTTGATAATTTATAGCAACTTCCAACATCAACAAGTAGAATTCACTAGTTGGACAATCTAATTGCAAAGAAGATTTATAGTTAACATTTGTTAGCTCTCACAACATTTTTGAACAAATCTAATCTTGTGGGCTGCCCTTAACATACTTGACAATTGCTCTAACTTTTCAATAGAATCAAGGAGCAAATTTAACACCATCCTTGACAATTAATTGTAGGACATGAGCAAACACTATATGAAAAGCTTCCCACCCATTACAAAAGCATTTTTCTTAACAATCTTTTTTCAATTGTTGGATTGGTGTGATCATTTGATGATGCATTATCAACAGTTGATGCACATGACCACAATCCCCCACTATCCATGCAAGTGTCAATAACATTCCTAATATTAATCCCTTATGACTTTTAATGACACAAAAATTCAGAATTCTTATGCATATTCCATCAGGAATCAATAAAGTGAGCAGCCAAGCATAAATAAGACATATTCCAATACTTGTCCATGTCTCGTTGTCAAAGAAACCCTTTGACATTGAGATGTGAGCAAAGCACGCAATTTCTTTTCTTCAACATATAAAGAAAAACAACTCTCGTAATCGTGTACCTAGATGGAATTTTTAAATTAGGAACGCCTACTGACAAATTCTTAAACCCATCTCCTTCAACAAACCTAAAAGGTAGTTCATCCTTATAATCATCCTAACTAAAGTATTCCTAGTAGCCTCTTAATCAAAATTCCAACATGTTAATTTAGAACTTTCGCATCTACTTTGCATTTTGAAAATCTAAATTTTTGGGATTTGTTTGATTTGTTAAAAGCATCAACTAAATCTTTTATAAGGAAACTTCTCGCAAACTATCCTTAAATGTTTCCATACGTCAAGTGCCTCGAGAACTTAAAGCTTGATAACTTTTCCACAATTCTATACACATATAGCTTTCCCATTCAATTTTACTCCTCGTAATTCTTCGCTTTTAAAATGGACCCAAACCTCGACCTCTTTATCCATAGAATTATCAAGAGATTCGCTTACCTTCTAATTGACTTCCGCCCGAGGATCCACCACTCTTTGTTGTAGCCATGTCCTTTGAAGGTAATGGCATAGGAGCCAACAACAATTCATCTGAATTAACAGATGATTTTCTTTTATTGACACTCATAGTCCCTGTTAAAATAAGATCAATTAGTTAATTAATCAACAAAACAATTGGTATGACCGGGAAAATAACCCTTGTCAATAAAATTTACCAGAATTTATTGCATTTGCTAACGCTTCACCAGGCTATCGTAGTTCAAACAATATTTTAACTCAAATATTTGCAGTCATTCAGAATAGAGAAAAATTAGAAAATCATTAGAGAAATAAAAATAGAACATGTAAACCAAAAACAAAATAATTTTTCAGGTACTATCCTCTGTAATGGATGATTTATATCCTTCTTCTTATAATAGATTGCTTTTTTCTTTAAAAAAAATAATTTTTAAAAATTATCAATTAAAACAAACCAAATTAACATATTCAAACTTAAATAATATTAAAAAATTGATTTATTTTTTTACTATTAATTAATTTGATATTTTTACTGCATTTTTTTTTTTGAACAAACATTCAATAAACCGATGAAATTACACCACTTGTTCTTTAAGAACAAGGTCTAAAATACGATAAACATTCAATATTTTTAATGTGATTGGATGCTTATTCCTAACTATTACTTAAATTTAATATTCAATTTTATGCTAGAAAAGAAAATCTTCAATTAATGAAGTCATTACACAGAAGCATAGCAAAAGGAAAGAAAAAAACAAAGTCCAACAAATCCAATACACACCCTCATAAGTTCAATAAAAACAAAGCAAAATGGCCCAAGACAATTAGAAAACCAGTTTTAACAAATCATTTAAGGTTCTCACCGTGATGCAGCTTCTCAACCGTGATGCAGCTTCTCACCGTGATGCAGCTGATGCGCGCGAGGAGTGGATCAAAATGGCAGATGAGAAGAAATCAATGGGGAGTGGCAAAGGAAATACATGCAGTGGGAGGCAATGCCATGGTTTTTAGAGGAAATGAATTGTTTTTAGCCTTTAGGTTGATGCAAGAAAGTGTATTAGGTTTTTTAATTTTAGGACTTAAAATGGTTAAGGTTCTTTAGTTGATATTAAAACTACGTCAGTTTTAACATAAAACGACGTAGCTTTTGTTGTTTTATCAAACTACGCCGCTTTACGTTAAACTAATGAAGTTTTTCACCATATTTAATAATCTAAATTATATCTATTTAACACTAAATTAGTATTATATGATTATAATATTTAGAGTAAGTATTTACTTAATTTAATAATTAAGTAACCTTGATATTTAGTATTTCAACCTTGAAGTTTATAGGTTAAAATATTAGCTATAATAATATTAAAATTTTTAATTAAATTACACTTTAAGTTATTTCAATATTCATATTAAAAATAAATTGAACATAACTAGCAATTTTACTATAAAAGTTATATTTATAATATTAAAATTTTATTATATTATTAGACATTTATATACACACAATGACACAAATATGATATATATATATATAGTATATATATATATATATATATATATATATATATATATATATATATATATACATTAAGTGATCAATTAGTAATTGTTCAATTGCCTATATAATTAATTATCAAATAATATTAAATTTCATTTATAACAAATAATTTTAAACTTTATTATTATTATTATTATTATTATATTATTATTATATATATATATATATATATATATATATATATAAAATTTTAGTAAATTATCAATTCCGTTTTTGGCTTCTTTCTGCTCAATGCAATTCGACATGGCCGGTTTCTAGCTTGGAGAACTCATGTTCTATACCCAAGCCCATTAAAAATTTTCGACCAGCTCAGTTCGATAAAGCCAAACGGTCAACGGATATATCTCGGTTCTGATATTTTCTCGGTTCGGGTTTTTCTGGCTCGCCAAGTTCTCAGACCCGTACGTACTCTAGTTTTGAGGCTTAAGGTTTTATAGGTTATTCCAAATACCTTTCTACTCATAATTGCATGGGGTGATGGTTTTTCACTTCAATTTGTCAATATATTTGTATCCCTACTATATCATAGTAGAAGAGTAATATTTAAGTCCTTTTTATGGTTGAGTTCTTCATTTATCATTGCTCATTCTTGCTTGGGATTATTACCATTGATAGGTGAAATATTTAGCCTGTGGAGATAATAAGACAAGTACCAAAGATGTGTATGTTCATAAGGATTTCCATCTTGGATATTGAATTTATTCTGTAAAAGGATTGAGATGGATACCATAAAGTGAATAGTGTTAAAAAATTTTTTTCTCGAGTCCAAAAGAACACAAATATTATCACAAGAATGAAAAGATAAACGACCTGAAAATGAGTTTCCTATATGGTCTAATAAAAATCATTAGGAATCAGCAAAATTGTGCTGAGAATGCTAATTTCTGATTTTGGTGGTCCTCATCTCATGGCTGGACTCGAGCTCACCTATATATGTTTCACTGTTCAGCGGGCCATGAAAACGGAGGGGGAGTGAGTATGGCATGGCCTGAAAACTTAATTCCGTTATGGCATGGCGGGGTGCCCTTTCTGGGATATGGCTGCATGAACCCTTCCAGAGGGAGGGACAGAATCTGGAATTCAGAGATTGTAAAGGAACAGATCTTATCTTGATCATCCACCCTTCTTTCTTTCCATCAAGAACCTAACAGCACTAGTGGTTGGACGCTCAGAAAAGAACAACTGCTGCGACAGCTAAAACAATGTTGAGAAACCTGATCATGATATTTGGGGGGGTTAAACAAAGAGGAGATGATATGAGGATATCTTTGGATGGACAAACTGATTAATTAATATGCCAAATGGGAAGGGAAGAAAAATCTCGTTTATTTATACATATATGTTCTTGATGGTATATGACTAGGTTGGTAGAATTTAGCTTGTTTGAAGGTTTTCTTGACTTAGAAATTGAATTGGTCTCAGAGGAAGAAGACGAGACTTAACAGTGAATCAAAATTCTCGGTAGTTTTAAGATTTGGGCAGCTTCCCATGAACTTGCTCTCAGGCATACTGGTTTGACTACATGATCGACAATAAACTTGCATTTTTTTTTTCCTTATTATGGAAGACTTCTAGGGGAAATAATTAAATAAGGAAAAAAAGAAGAAAAAAATGAATTGCTTGAGCGTATACAACACTCTGAAATTCAAAGGTAAGCTTTAAGGTTATCAACGTTCAAGAATAATGGTTTGACATTTTCCATTACTTTGAAAGTCATGTCATCAGTAATGATTTCATAATTTTGAAATAATTCCACTCAATACTTTTGCAATTAATTTGATTAATTTGTTTAAATTTAAATTTTAAATGATTCAGATATATACAAATAGATTATGGTTAGAATCATACGATCAATCAATATAATTATTGAATATGTTCAGTTAAATCAAAATTTTCTTATGGTGGATAACTAAAAATAATTTATTTATATTTACGTTATAAGCTTTGATACGAATTTGATCATAGCATTTATATTCAACCAACCATATGAAAATATACCATGTTTAACTTTTGAGAATTGTATACACTAAACTTATCAACCCTAATTAGCAGAAATATTTTTATTAAATATTTGTGATATCAATTGAAAATAAATAATCTCAAACTATCATAATTTATGAAAATCAATTACACTCAATATGTTAGTAGTGGAGGTTTCGGAATTTATTGAGGAAACATATATATTAAATTTGGAATCATAGCTCAGTGGAATAGGATTTCCACAGATTCAGGATGCATAACCAAGGGTGAGGGTTAGACTCACCTGACAACAAAAAGAAAATCTTTGCAAAAAAAGGTTAAAATATGATCTTTTAAGTTGCATTAATTTGAGCTAATGTTAAGCCATGTCAACATGGGGGTGAAGTCATAATAAGGAGGGTTGATAGATATACATAGAATGGGTCTTTGTCTCATGGCTCCTGAAGGTGCATGGAAATGCTGATGTCGTGTCGGCAGAGGCAGAGGCATATTCAATGACTCGAATCTGCTAGGCTTATGTTTTCTAAATTTAAGCCTCCACCTTCACATCTATAATCACCACACACCTAACCCCCAAACATTCAAGCTCAAGTTCAAGTAATCGTGTTCTTACTATAAATTAATGGGAATGGATTAATTATATTAATTATCCTATCTATTTTAAAATATCAAAGAGAGTACTCATCTATTTTTCTTTCCAATTGATTTAAGATGCATGCATATGTTTGAATCAAATTAACTGCACAAGAAAAATCAGTCATTTGAGCAATTTCTAGGTACTCTCCCTTTTGTGACCTTATATTTCTGTTAGTCAAGGGTAAAAACCTTCAATTAGTTTCAATTAAGCTACAAAAACTCTGGTCGTGCCATTGGCCGTATGCATATAACAACTGCGATAGTTCTCCTCCATATATCTGCATATTATCCATCTCTTCTTTGCATCACCCAATTACAAAGATCATAATCATGATGAGATTTCTCAACATTGTTTTAGCTCTCACAGCACTTGTTCTTATTCTGAGTGTCCAACCAGGGAGTGGTAGCAGGGTTCTTGATGGAGAGAAAGATGAGTGGATGAAGATAAGGATTATTCCTTTGCGATCTATTCTTCAATCAGGTTCTGTCCCTCCTTCAGGACCAAGCTCATGCACCAAAATCCCCGAACCTGGCTCTCCTGGCCCCCAGTGGAAAGAAGTCTGCCGGTCATACCACACCTCCAGAGCGCTAGAACACGTTTGCAGGCCGGCACACCGCCGGCTGCCATGGTGACTGAAAATAAATGAAGCTCCATAGTCATCAACATCAGAAAATATTAGAGTCCTGACCACATAACTGTGTATTTTCTTCTATAAAAGCATTCATAAGGAATTAAATTAATTGAATGTGTAGGTTATGGATGCATTTTATTTTAAAAAATTGTTTTTATTTCTATATACTTTTCTTGTCAGTAAATAAATTAAGAAAATGTAATACGAAACAGAAATTGGCTTGTAAGTCATTCGTGTATTAATTTTTTCCCATTCACATTATGTACCTGATGAACTAAATTTACAGTATTTGTGGTATATGGAAATTATTGCTGTTTTGCCATCTTCATCGTCTTTGTTTGGCATTCATGCATGCGCTTTACCAATTAAGTTTATGGCACATATATGCTGAAAAAGAAGGAAAATAACTAAAGACTAGTATTGGCAAGGCTGGTTATTAATTTGCGATGATTAATATATATGTTATGAAGTTGGTATTTTATTAGTTTGACAATAAGGCATTGCAACTCATTTTTTAGTTTAAATATTGATATCTACTTAAGTCCAAATTCTCCTAATGTTAAAACATATTTTTAATTTATTCAATATTTAAAAAAAGTTATTTTTGAAAGTTATTTTTGAAAAAATAAAATACCATAAAAAAATCATCCTCATTATATATGTTAAATTTATATATTATTTATAAAACATAAATTTTATCGAAATTTTGAGAAAAATAATTTAAAATTAAATAATTATCCTATCTAACTAAATAAATAAATCTTTTAATTTTTATCTAATTTTTAAATAAAAAATAAAAATACAAAATGAATCAATTTTCTTGTTTTCGATAATGTAAGGAAGGGGTAAATGTGAAAAAAATTGAATTGGAAGTGTAATAACGGTGGAAGGATAGATAACGGTGATTATTACAACAGTTAGAAATGACTTACTTTTTCATACTTTAGATAGTGCAAAAAGGTTAGTTGAACATTTTGAAATGTTAAGCAAATGCCAAAAAAGTGAAAGTACTTTGGGTTGAGAATGCATTATTCCAATTGTATATATCAAATTTCATCAACAGGCACTACCATTTTTAGTAAATATTTGTACATACCAATTGAAAAGTTTTTCCAAAGTATAATAATTTATGAAATACCAATTACACTTTGTATGTTTGAACACTTGAAGATACAATCATATTTTATTTATATTTATCAAAGTTGAGATAACGAATGTATTAAAAACAGGAAAAAGATTCAATTGTTTTAGAGTAAGTGTCTAATCGATCTTCTCATATATATATTAATTTCAATTGACTGTATCTAATCAATGTGGAACTTCCAACACCTATCAACTATCAATATCTTTTTTTTCTTACATTTTCTATTTTTTTCTTTCCTTCATATTTTTTCTCAAAATTTTCCAACTACCAAAACACAGCGTTAAGCTACCACTCAAATGCAGATACACTTCATTCATTTTCAAAACTAATGCCCCTTAAAGGAAGTTTAACAAAAAATAATAATAATAATAATAATAATAAATAAAAACCCAAAACACTATTATATTTAAAGCTAAAGTGGTTTGTAGATATTTCTCAGTTTTTTTTTTCATCTTTTCTTTTTAACCTAGGGACTTGTTCTAACTAGTATATACGCCTAATAATTTGATAGGGAGAAAACTAAACATGCCCATCAATGAGTGACCTATAATGGGTTCTTGTTTAATGATGGTAAACCATTAACATTAAAATAATTTTCCTTTTCACATAATTTTTGGTGTTCAAAATGTAAATGGTATTCGCTACCTTGAGACGCATAGTTTCTTCTTTAAGACCGTCTAATTTCCACCTAAAAGGAAAACGCCATTAATAATGTTAACAGCCAAAGAAACCCTTCAAAACAAGCCAAACTACCAAAACTATAGGTTGAACTTATAAACTAATTTTATATATTTATAACTCGTCTTTCTAAAGATTACAGGTTTTAAGAATATGTAAGTTAGGTGCTGTGAGCATCACGGCCAAACGAGCCCCAATTCAATAAAATCTATTCTACGATCAAAATTAGTGACCCACAAGGCCACAAAGAAAGTAAACAGTACGAGAAACGAAGAAATCCACCAATGGTTAGTCAAAAAAGTGGTATACAAATCGTGAAATTTTTTATATGCAACAATAGTTTGATTTAGACCAACCCTAACTCAACTTGGAAAATATTTGTTAGGAGATGGATTTTGGTGGCCTTCATGCAGCTGCTTTATTAATCGATGAGGCAACATCATGCAAATGTGTGATCTGTTACTGCTAAATTACTGAATTCATGCTTTTAAATATTTCAATATTCATTGCTCTTATAAGAAGCTACAATTGACAGAAGCCCCTATTTCCTAAAAAAAATTAAAATAAAAACATATGTAATGAATAAAAAATAAATAACATGCAACAATTAATATCTTGTACATTATTTTCACTCTTGATGTGGATTTTAAACAATTCGTGTCTAATAAACCCTAGCCACCTCTTTCTCTTTCTCATATTATTCTTTCTAGCCCCTTTTTTTTAAGCAAAGGGGATGATTTTTTTACCATTCTTAGCTTGAAATCACCCATCTACATCTCTTTTCTACAATTTTTTTTTTTCAATAAAGTGGTTCTTCCACAAAAATCTAGATTTTTACTTTGTTTTTTCGTATACTTGTCGTCGTCTTGTTCGACATGTGGTTTGTGTCTTCTTAGTGCAACGGTTTGCTCTGCTTTATTGCGGCGCTTCGTGTGTAAGATTCAACACAAAGCAAATTCAATCAAAACATCAAGTCAAATTATGGTCGTCCGTATGCTGCAGAACTGAAGTCATATGTATTCTAGTCATCATAGAATTATTAAATGTGTAGGTTTTAAGCCGATTCATTGTGCTATTAACCCCGATATTGTGTCTTCCTTTAGAGTTTTAAAGGAATTTGATTATATGTTTCTATCGAATATATTGCTAGTTTGAATCAATAAAATTATTATATTTTCAAACAACAAAAAAATTAATTCTACTACAAAAATAAAAAGATCAAGTTAACTTAAGTCATGAACACGTTGCTAAGCTGGGGTTGATCTTTGAATATGTAATACTCCAAAAATTGTAACAAACATAGTTATTTTAATCAAATCTATATTGCCTTTCTTTTCCTCTATTATTTTTTCTCTTGTTATTAATCATTGATTAATTGCAATGTGTACTAATTCTCTGCTTTTGCGCATTTTGGAACAATTTGTAAAATTATCATCTAATTTTAGATTGCCTAGGTTTGCTCTAAGAAGAACAACGCAGTCTTAGTTACATTGGGGAGCTAGCTTCCCATGAACATGGTTTGACTACTAGATTAACAACAAAACTTTCTCTGTTTGGAAAACTTTAATCCATATAAATAAGCAACAAAAAAAAAGGCATGGTGTGAACGTATAGAACACCATGAAATGGATTCACCCACTTCAAGTGCTTGAATGGATAAGCACTTTCTTGAGTACTTTTTATTTTAAGGAGTACAAATATTTCTTCTTTCTTCTTTTTTTTTTTTTTCCTCTAAATAGATTTACGAAATATAGTATGATAGTTTTTGGATTCAAGGTCTCGGGTTCCGTTACCGGGAGAATGATAAAACTTCCATTCATATACCCTTTTCCCACTAAGCTGCACTAGACCAACCCTTACCAGCCTATGGAAGTCAGTAAGGCCCAGTCAGCCCATCCTAGGTTTGGGAGTCAAATGCGCCCACTACATTTATATATTGTTTTTAATTAAATATATAAATAAATAAAAAATGAAAGGTTGTCAGTTTTTTAATCAGAGTTTTAGACTGAAATAATTTTTTTGAAAAAAAAAATTATTAAATTAGTTTGAAAACCAAAATAATTACCAGTGAATGCAGAATACAACCATTATGGATAACGCATCGACGAATTTGGAGAAAAGTTGTTAAATGCCGCTGTTGTATGAAATTAATGCGTGTTTGGTGCTGCAAGTGAAGTGTTGGCATGTGCTGATTCTCTGTGAAACCTGTTGTACTGTCAACTTATTGATTGAGTTGTAAAAGAATAAAAAATAAATAAAACTAAAAGAAGTTCCATTTTGTTTTTCAAACTTCTAAAAAAACGTGACTTATTATAAGCATCTACAAATGTAAATTCAGCTCCTATTATGTAAATAATTCGTCGCTGTCCATGACAGCGCATTTGAAAACTTTTCACCGCCATGGTCATAGAATCGCGCATTTGAGTCATTTAAAATTTTATACAATAATTAAATGGCCATAGACAAACGGCATTTGAGAATTTCATAAACTAATCGCCGGGATGCCTATAATAAATGCAGATACGACTACTTTGATAATTATTTTGGTTTTCAAACTAATTTAATAAAATTTTTTTTCAAACAAATTATTTCGGTCTAAACTCTTTTAATCATGCAAATTTTGTTCCTTGATTAACAAAAAAGGAATTGTTATTCATAATAAAGCATATGATCATTACATTTCAATCATGTTTTTTTTAATTATTATTTATCTATTTGACAAATAGTAACAGTAACAGCAACATATTGATGAGTTTTAATTTTTAAATTCTTTTATTATTTGTTTATTACATTTTCATGGAAAGAAATATGTATTTTCTTTTATGGGTTTCTCGGAAACCAAAATGAGAAAAGATTTATTTTTAATAATTCTATTCCCTTGCTCCATTAATTGCTAGACATGAAACGATGGTTTTATTTGTTTTGACAATTATCGGATAAGCAAATAACAAGTGAAATTATTCTAGTTTGTTATCAATTTCTTTTTTAATGGGTTATTTCATGGGGTATTTTATCTTATTAAACATTAAATTTGATCTTGGGACAAAATTGAATTTTACCCAAATTTATAATATTTTTATTATTTCCTTTTTGCATAATATTGCTTTAACAATTTATGTTTGTACTATTTGTGATTACTTATAGTCTCATGTTGTGAATAAGATTGTTATTGATATTATTGCACTTGGATAAAAATTGAGAAATATTGAATACTTATGAACTTGCCTATCATGAGTCTGAGCATGTCGGATATTCTTGAAATTGATGTAGCAATTGTTATTTCTCCCGTCTTGCGCATCAATTTTCTAAGATTCATATAGATAGTGAAGTTGTCCTATCGATGATTTGATTATTTGGTAAGATACTTAGTTTGGTGAAGAGATTTCATTAAGTGTCATGAACCACGTAATTTTACTACCCTATCGGTGGGAAATTGACGTATTTGGTTGTGACTAGCCAGAATTGCTTTTACCCGCGTATGAGTCTTTTGTATTTTATAGACTCTAGCATTTGGTGACCACTTTTGTGGGTCATTTGGTAAGTCAAGAATGGAGAAATTCTGTATGTCCTTGTTTTACATGTATTTTGATACGGGCCTCTTGTTTATTTTTCGCCTTCGAAAGCTTCTCAATTCCTCTCTTTCATCATCAAACTCAATGGGACTAATTACAAGAATGGGGAAAATGAGCCATTTGATAATCATCAGAATGTTTGTTTTGAATCTACATCATTGATGTGTCATTTGGATACTTCTGGTGGTTAGATAGTGGTGCTACTCATTCACACTTGCAATTCTATGCAAGAGATTATATGTAATAGTCCAACTAGTTTGGAGTAATATGTGTGTAATGAGACAAGATAAAAGTCCAAGTTGATGTTATGGGAGTTGTTAGATTACAGCTCAATACAGGGAAATTTTTTGGAATTACAGGATGTGGCGTACATACCCTCGATCAAGAAAATTTTGATATCAGTACCTATTTTGGATAGACTTGGATATAGTTTTCTTTTTCGAACTAGAAAAGTTAAACTGTACCGAGATTCACTATCGATTGGCATTTGAGTACTTTGTGGAGTCTTTACATTAGGATTTGGTTCGCTTTTATTATGTTTCATACCTTTACTATTAATAATGCTAGTAGCTCAAAACGTTTGAGATTGAATGAAAAGTCTTCTATTCTTTGGCACAAACGTTTAGGCCATATTTATAGACATAGAATGGAAAGATTCCTCCAAATCTTGATTTCTGAGATTTTCATGCTTGTGTAGACTGCATCAAAGGTAAACTGATCGCCAAGGTTAGGAATGCCAGATTGATTAGATCTAATGAAGGTTGGGGTTATTCATATGTACATTTGTGGGCCATTCACCTCTCGCTATGGGTGGCTACAAATATTTAACACGCTCATCACATTGTCCTCGTTATGGTTTTGTCAAGCTCATTCATGAGAAGTCTCGAATCTTTGAGAGGTTTTCTAAAGCTAAAGTAAAGTTGAGCTCCAACAAGGGAAGAGAATCAAAGGGTTCATTATGATTTATATGGTGAGTATTATGGTAGAGATATGATGAGACAGGATTTGAACCTCAGACCATTTGCGAAGCACCTTCAAGAATGTGGCATTAATGCTCAAGATACAATGTCCGGTACCCTCAACAAATGGATTACAGAGAAAAATCACACGCTCTTGGATATGAAAGGACATATGCTTGTTAGTTCCTCACACTGAAGTTCTTGTGGTAGTTTCACAACTGCAGCATATATTTTAAATCATGTTCTTAGTAAGTTTGTTTCTAAGACTCAATATAAGCTATTGTAAAACTTGGGTAAATTTGAATTTTTCCGAAAAAAAGCAAAATGGTAAATTGTCGATATAGTACATGATGCGCACCTTTAAATTTACATTCTGATGACGAACCGACGCCACTATTGGATTCATCTCACAAATATAGTTACCAAGACGAATTTCACCCCGAGACAATCGATTTGATTTTCTGGGCTTCCCTGGCCTGGTCAACCAAAAATGGGATTTTAAGAAAAATCTTGAAAGTGGAAAATAAATTAAGTTTCATTTAAAATAAAATGAACTTAAACCTGGACAAAATAAATAGTTTCTGTCATCAAACGACCAGACAAGTCCCGACACTGCATACGACGGAGCCACCTACTTAAACCTTGAGTAAAGGGCTTGGGGGACAAAAGGAAAGGATCCCATTGCTTTTCCTGCTTGAGAAAAAAAAATCGTGAAAGAGAAAATGAGAAGAAAGAGCTTCCAAGAACTTCTTTCAACGATCTACTAAGTTCGCCGACCTTAATTAAGAGCCATGAGTGAAAGTCACCACTCATGAGGGCTACGCAGAGTACTAGGAAATGTGGGTCACCAAAGATCCAAGGGAGGAAATTTCGGGAAATTAAGGATTTTGGGAAAGCATTCTCTTATTCTTCAGTTATGGGTAGCCTGATGTATGCTCAAGTATGTACACACCCTGATATTGATTTTGGCTGCTGGGCCTATTGGGTGTGTACTGAGCGACTTTGGTCAAAGCTCTGAGCGACTAAGAAAGTTTCTTGCGTACCGGTATCAAGGATCTCATGTTGACATATCGGTACCGACACTCTTGAGGTGGTTGGTTTTAGTGATTCCGATTATGCAGGCTACGTGGATGATAAAAAGTCCACTTCTTGTTATATCTTTATGATGGCTAGCTGAAGCCAAGCTGTGAAAAGTGTCAAGAAACACTTAAAGCTTCTTCTTCTATGGAGGCAAAGTATGTGGCGTGGTATGAGGCTACTTGTCATGCAATAAGGTTGCGGAACTTCATTTCAGCTTTGGAGGTTGTTCACTCCATTTCTAGATCGCTTAAATTGTTATGTGATAATTCCATAGTCAGATCTTTCTAGGAACACATGAGCACTTCGCCTCCAAGCATTGGATGTGAAGTATTTTTGTTAAAATAAAGTCGCAGAGTCCCTAATTTCCTCGTTGAGCCCATGCCTACGACTAGCATGCTGCTATAAACCCAATTTAATAACCAAAGGCTTACTAATTTGTGTGTTTCCAAGAACACGTCACCCGCATGAGATTGTTAGAGCCTGAAATTCCTTGAAATGTAGCGTGGAGCTTGCCTTTCATGTATTTTGTAAGGAAAGTTTGTGTTTTTCGTTATTATATACACATTTTGACGTTTGTCATTATCTTATGATTTTGTGTTATTTTGACCAGATGAATGGCAGAATGATGTTTTTCTTTCTATTGAATCACTCTTCTTGCCATTGTACCGTTTCTAGATTAGTAGCGCCGATTATGTACGATTTGCATCCTCTAGTGTATTAATTGTATATGATTGGTTATGATTTCGATTAGTAGCGCCTGATTATGTACAATTTATATATCCTCTCGGTATGTTAATTGTATATGATTGGTTATGACTATGTAAATCTATTGATAAAGCATTTGAGTTATAATTATGTCGTCCAAGTGGGAGAATCTTAGATTAATTTATTAATTACGGACTAAGCATAATCATATTACAATTTTAATTGTATAATTGTGTATGTTAATTATGGGTCATTTATGGGATGATTTAATATTAACTAGCTAAGAGCTCATGGTTCTATCTTCTCCCTTGCTTTGGTAAGCCCATTGGACCAAAGCCCAATTGTTCCTTTGTGCTCTATATATATATAAGTAAATAGAGCCCTAGAATTTCACAAGGGTTTGGTAGAACACTCTTTTGTAATGCCAAATGAAAAATGTCAAAACACCTATCACTGCTTCCATTACATAAAAAGGAAGGAAAATGTTGTCTCGATTTTTATCTTTTTTTGTTTTGAAAATTAGGTGAGTATACCATTTAATTCATGCATTCAATAATAGAAAAAAGTAGAAACAAAATATGTTATTATTATGCTATTAAATACAATAATATTATCATTTTTGCAAAAAGAAAAAAATTAATTGAATAAATCTAAATCTACTTTTATGCACGTGAATCGTTAATTGCTTCTTCAAAATTAAATGAATCATAATGAAATATGTTGGGTTTGAAATAATTGTCCATATCTTCTTCTCAAGGATTCTACAAGAAGGTAGCTATTTCAAAGATCGAGCTTAATAAAGATTTGATGAAATAGAAGTGAAATCCTTGGTAGGACCAAAAAGTAGTTCGAACTAAGGCTATTACATTGCAACGGACATGCTGAACATGAGATGTCGGGAATTAGAAACAAACGGTCGTTAGATGCACGTGAGTCTATTAGCTTGTTGGTGAGGCTTGGGGCAGTAGCCGTCGCGATTAGCCTATGATCTATTTTGCAACAGGATAACGATCAAATCTCAAAAGATTCGAGTGTCTAAGCTCACTATAAGAAAAAATGCAATTCTTGACATATATTATCTTGACTTATGACAATATATGTCAATATTGTGTATTTAAATTAGCAATTATGACATATACAACTTACTTCAAAGCAATAATGACATACATAAAAGTTGTTGTGTTGTTCCATGATTTGGGAAGATGGAACCTTGACAACAAATTTATAAGTCACCATTAGTTAATATTTATATATGTCAAGGTACGTGGAAAAAAAAAATAATAACACATGAATTTACTAAATGTTTGTATGATTTATAATTTATACAACATTTATAAAAATTTTGAGTCTCTATATCTAGTTAATATGTTCATATGTGAATTGTAAACTATTGTTTTAAAGTCTATAAAGATTGAGTTTAGTATATATTGAAAATTTACTTTTCATTTTTTCAACACTCGCCCTTGAGAATTTTTTGTAGACAGGAGTTAATTAATTGTTTATGAGAAAGCTTATTGGATTATATATTAATCATTTTATATTAATGTTAATATCACTTAAGGTTTTTATTTAAAAAGAATATAATATCAACATGAATTGAGGTTTTATTAAAAGGATATGTTGTTTCACCTTTTTTAAGAGTTCTATTTACTTTTCACAATTTATTACTCCCAAAATGTCTTTATAATATTTAAAAAAACTTTGGTTCTTAAAAAATTGTACTTATTACAAATAATTTTAGTGCTTCTTACAATTAGGCATACACAAGATTAATATTTGGGAAAAATGTTACACTATGAATTATGAGTAGAGTGATTATCTTCAAAAAAGACCATTAAAAATACTTATTTATTTTTCTTTTTATTAAAATTTAATAATTTCTTTATAAAATCATTTTTAATAGAATAATATTAATAGAACTATTGTCATTTTAAAAAAATTACTAAAATAACTAAAGAGCATTTTTCACTTTTTACTTAATTTATATGATTAAATATTCATCGATTAAATGCATGTTCACATGATATATATATATATATATATATATATATATATATATATATATATATATATATATATATATATATATATACTATATATATATATATATATATATATATATATATATATATATATATATATATCTTTCAAGGAGCTTCAATTTCTATTTTAACTTGGAATTTGAATTTAAATAATTTCTAAGATCATTTTTAAAAAAAGCGAAAAAAAAATTAAAATATGAAAACTTGCATCTATATATTAGTAAGAGGATGAACTTTCTGTGACCTTTAAGATGATCAGGATATTTTACAACTTTGCTTTCAGGCCCTTATAATGAATAGTGGTTGTTATGGGAAAGCCATTCCTGTACAAAAATAGAATTGTCATTCAGCCCAAAGGATGGCAAGCCCTTATAATAAATAGTGTTTGTTTTAGGAAAACCATGGGAACCCATCTTCCTACTGATTCAGAATAAATCCAGATTTTTTTATCATGAGCTAACTATACGGAAAGATGATACTCTAGAAGTCATGGGGCAATTTATTTGATCTAAATAGGACCCACTTCATGATAAAGACGCAGATTTTGATGATATGGTATGGTATCCATGCTTTTCAATTATGATTTGTTTGAAGTGTTATTGGGCATTCGAAGTGTTATTGGCCATTGAGGATGAAATCCTTGATTTCTTGAAACCTTATGCACTATAAACTTGTTGGGCTTCCAACGAGTATTGTGTGTAGCAAAGGGAATCAATGATCATGATAGCATGATTTTTTCATAGAAAACATGGCCATAGAAATTAGATTTATCAACATGCAAGTCTATTGACATTGGTAGAGCTTTTATATGAGCCTTTTTTTGGACAAACGAAATAAATCTCTAACTAAAAGGAGCCTGACATATGTACATCGGGTATCTGAGAGACACGAAAATAGGAAACAACTCCCCATTTGCATGTGGTTATGGTGATCTCTTGGCCTTGTCGATGGCATCAGTATGTCGTGGCCTTCAAAACATAAGGGGGCTCATCATATAAAATTGCACTTGAATAACTTCAGCGAGGGCACCCGATGGTGCTCCTTCGACAATGCAAAACAAATTCTCATACGAAACCATTGCGATACTTCTTTAATGCATCAATCGATGCATTAAGTCCACATTCCTCGGTGCCCACCGGTAAGCATCGACCAGCTTTATCAAAAACAATGGCTTGAGTCTTGACCGTTTAAAGCACCTCTCTGCTTGGTACTCCCCGCGAGGTAAAAATCAAGTTGAGGCATCAGAGTATGCTTCTTAAGTATCAAGTTGGAGGTGAATTATACATCATTTATTCCCAAAAGCGAAACGAAAGAATTTAAAACATGGAAAGCATGCAAATAACTAGATTGACTAAATAATCTTATGGCCCTTACTTTATTTCACACCAAACAAGCCACCCGAATCAGCATAAAGAGAAACAAAGTGATGTGAAATGAGCGGGAACCATCACGGCCATACACAGCCTCACATTTTGGACTCTTGATTCTTTCTCCCGGACTTTGCTTTCCTACATTCGCTCCACTTCTCTTGCTCTCTCTCACAGCACGCTCATTTTAAGCTCCCACAGCCCCCTGTTAACTCTCTCCCCCTTCTTTCTAAAAAAGGCTCTCCCTTCCTGGCTAACTTTTACTGACCTGAAGTCTTTGTTGTCACCCTGATTGTCAACGATTTCATTCTTGATAGCTTCTTTGAAAGCGATAGTATTGTTGAAATCTTTGTTGCCATTGGCGTTCCTTTCTTTGTCACTAATGGCGGTAGAGTCAGTATTTCAGAAATCGTTTTCTCTTTGATTATCATTATTAAGTTTGGGGGTGGTGGTGGTGTGAGTGTCATTGCCGGTGTTGGTATTATTGGAAGGGGGACATGAGTTGAAGACTTAGGGGCTCTGATAGTGAATTGGTTTGATTCTCGGACTCCATACAGATTGAGGTAGGTCTTGCGACACGGCAATTCTGGAGCTTCCACGGGCTTTCTTGAGCAGCTGCTGGCCCGCGGTGCATATGCAGCTCACGGTACTTCTGATCGGGAACCACATCCTTCTTGCCATTTCTTCCCATCGGTTCTCTACACCTTCCCCAGTTAGGATCATGACGTTCCTATGAGTCAAATCCACTGAGGATGAAACCTATAGCGATCTGAGGAAGGCAAATCAAATTTCTCTGATTCAAGCTAGAATCATAAATCTAGTAATAAAAATAAATAATCTCAAATTCCAAAACTACCTGGCGTAATATGATCCCCCGAAAAGAATATCAATCGGGGTAACAAAATAAACTCATGACGAAAGTCATGAACATAATAAACCCATTTTCAAAATACAAAACCAGGCGTTCTTTTTCAAATAGTACACGAAACACTGCACAAATAAAAATAATTAGTATACACACTACAAATGCAGAATTTCAAGTTCAATTAACACAACATCATCTCAAAGCATAAAGTTAGGTATCATGGCTTCTCGGAGTAAGTCGCGGAAAAAATTCTTACTCGATCTAATGAACATGAAAACATATCACTTTTCAAAGCCCTAAAACAACAAGGTTCTAAGTTCTAACCAGCTACAATCATTTTTAGAAAGGAAATGATCGGAAGACTTACAGAACACTGCAAATTAGGTATTACTTATAAATCCGCATTTAGTGGACCCGAAAGACACAACCACACTCTTCGAATTGAAAGAACAAGGCGAGCAGAGCTGAGGAGGCGGCTACCATATACTTCAAGATAGCAGTTGCTCAAGCTCACGCAGTGTGCGGGCGTAGAGCCCGACTGTGCCAGTGATCCACCGGTGCTGCAGCTCTGCCGGATCCCATACGATCAGACGAAGCTTAATCGATGGGTGTAGCCGTGTCTGACTCTTCCACCCTTAATCCAGCCAAGAAAAACAAAATCAAATCAAACAGCAGTATCACAAACAAAATCAAGACCCACGGGAGAGCCCAAGAGAGAGAGGGCGAGTCCCAGGAAGCGATACAGAGAGCAGTTCTTCCTCCATTCTACATGGTCTCTGGAGCAGACTAAGCAGAAGCTATTGTTTTATGAAAGATGAGCATGCGTTTCGTTTGCGGAGAGAAACGGCAAGCAGGATCCTAAAACCAGAGAAGAGAGGATGAGGGGGGCTAAATAAAGAGAGAGAGAGAGAGAGTGACAAGAGAAATGGCGCTATTGCTACGAGAGAAGTGTTTCAAAAGTGTTTTGAAAAGCAAAAAAACCATACCTCAATCAAATCATATTAGTCATTTAGGCGAAATCGAACGAGATTAAAGTGTGTGATGTCGGACCTCTCTGACCGCCCCCGGCCTTTTCGACGGTGCGGGCGAAGTTCGGATGAAATCGTGCTTCGCCCACTCCCTCCCTCGAAAGCAGCTCACGGCACTCCCGAGATCGCGAGTGGCGCTTTCTTCAGCAGCGCCTTGTCTACATGCTTATCTAGCATCGTTTGACAAGTCTTACCTTCGATTACGTGGGCCGGATTATCTACTTGATACATTTGGTGGGAGCCCCTTTGCCCTTGCCCTTTGCGGATTATCTTACTTTCTAAATTTTACTACAAAATTTTTTCCTCAATTTATATAAAAAAAAAGTTTCTTTAAGTGCGGAAAAAAAAGAATCTACCTAAAATCATTTTCTTTCATTCCTAAAAAAAAATCATAAAATATTTTCTTTACAAATTTCTAAAATCGTTTTCTTTAACTTTTAAAAATGCAAAAATCATTTTCTTTAATTTCTAAAACAAATCATATTTTTAATTTAAAATTTTAATAAATTAATTTTTTCTTCATTCAAAGTTTCAAATTTATTCATATATAAAAAAATTCTTTAAAATTCAAATTTTCAAAAATAACTTTATGATAATTTCCCAAATCAAGTATTCTTTTTCAAATATTTAAATTTCAAGTTCATTCTTCTCCAAAGTGACATTCTTATTTTTTTGAACCTAAAATCATATTTTCGTTTTCCAAAATTACCTTTATCAACTTGATTTCAAAAATTCCAAAAGCCGATTTACTACATAATTCCAATAAAAAATGGAAGCATATGGAGTTGACTCACGTGCTAAATAAGCGACCCATGGTGAGGGCGACATCTAAAGTATCCCTTCATTAAATAATTTGAGCGCTTTGTTTATAATTTGGTTTTATATTTTTAATCGTATCCACAGACCTTAACAAATAATCAATCGAAAAACATCTGCCATATTGATTAGCAACATCCTACATCAGCTTGCACAACTCTATTTGTGAGCGGTTTTGGTTGGGTGATTAGGATTAGGCTGGGTAATAACAACACCAAGAGAGAGGAAACTAGTAGTGCCTTTTGGAGAACCAGGATCTGAATGAGATTGGAAGAGAGTATAAACGCATTATCCCCTTTGGAGAACCCGATCATTGTTTGGAGGTAGGCAGCCAAGGATTTGGAGTGGAGAGCCAAGTTGGAATACAAGAGGCGGTGGCCGGTGGTTGCATTGATGAACTCGTAGTCGGGACAGCGAAACATATCTTGAGCCATACAAAACCTTTGGGACAAGGGAGAAAGAAGGGCAAGCGATTATGTCGGATTCTTTGGAGATTTGAAAGGAAAACGGGGATCCTCCTTTTTCGCATCTAGTGGTGCGGATGATTGTGTTACGGGAAACACCTACAGAGAAGGAAGATGAAGGAGTGACTAAGGAGATTAGGCTAAATTCGAGAAGATGGGAAAAAAAATATGTTTTACCTCTGAGCCTTTAAAATACTATTTAAACCATTATCTTTAATAAAATTATTTACGTATAAAAAAATCTTCATATGTGCATGTTAACCTTTAAAAAATAAATAAAACTTTAGTCAAACAGTCTTACTTATTTGGAGGTGGGGTCGAATTTTGATTCAAGGAGCAAAAGTTAATCTTTGGTTAAGTGAGCAATGTTAGAGTCTTTTTATTTACAAAACATAAAATTTTGATAAAAATGTTTTCAATAAGGTATGTAATTACATGGGAAGGACATCTATACCATCCACTATCAAGACACATCTCATTCACTATTCAATGTGACAATACATCTATCATTGAGTTTTGTGCCAAAAAAGTTATATTTTAAACAAAAAATGAATAGATTTCTTTAAAAAATATTATTAAATGAGTCTTCTTTTCTTATAACTAGATTTTCACGTCTAAAACCGTATTTGCTGAATACAGTTTTAAGGTACATTTTAAAACCACATTTACCAAATATGTTTTTAGGGTAAAATTTTAAAATCACAATTAGTGAATATGGTTTTAAAATAAAATTTTAAAACCACACTTATCAACTGTGAATTTAAGGTAAATATGGTTTTAAAGTAAATTTTTAAAACCACAATTGGTGAATACTATTTTAAAAATTTATCTTAAAAATGTATTCAGCGATGCGATTTTGAAAATTTACTCTAAAGCGCATTTGATGAATATGGTTTTAAAATTTACCTTAAAACCACATTAATCAACTACGATTTTACAAGTGGATGACTACTTGTACGGACGAAAGACTATATTGATAAATATTTTCAAAACCAATCTATTCATGTGTTTTTTTATAAAAAATAAACCATTTTGACTTTAAACTCTTCATCATTCTCCACAAAAAATAAATCCGTACCAAGACCACTTTCAATTCCATCTCTCAATTACCCTACACCCAAAACTTTATTATTGACCCCACACGTAAGCTACCTCATGTTTATAACTAGTGCATTGATCACCACAAATATTAATAACTTATTTGTGAATCACTTTTGCTAATGCTAATATTATTTTTAATAGTTTTTCTTTTCTGATAAGACTTAACTCAGTGATTAATAGTTGTTGGTATAAAAGAGGGAAGGTTCGGGTTTGAGTCCCGATAAGAAAAACTAATTTGCAAGAAAAAATAAATTACTATGGTATATTGTAAAAATAAATTTTCTTTCAAAAAAATATATATAGTAAAAAAATAGTCTTTCTTTTAAAGTTTTAACCTTTTTTTATAATCTTCCAGATTCATTAATTAAATTATTGAATTTTAGATTACCGATATTCTAACTATTCTTGTATGTTTACTTAAATGAAGTATTTTTTCTTATTATCTTAAGCCATTTTAAGATAACAATGGGAATTATTGAAAGAAAATGAATAAGTCATCTTCTTCTCTAAAGTAGCAGAAAAACAGGCAGTGAGTGAAAAGTGATTGGTTTTAGAGAGAGGAAAAATGACTTCTCTCTAAATTTTCCGGTGTTCGAACCGTCGATTCTCGTCGTAGAGTTTGATGAAACAAATGTTCGTACTCTATCTCTCTAAATGTTATGATATTTAGTTATTTGTTCTTTAAATGGCTGTTAGGTGCAATTATATAGTTGAGTTGGTGACTATCATGGCCTATTCTTTAATTTATTTTAGTTCCTTTATAGCATCTTTTTAGTGTGTTAAGTGATTATGAGAATCGATATTTGAAGGAAAAATGTGTAAGACTTTCAACATTTGTAACTATTATGATTTAATTACTTGATTTCATCATGCAGGCATGGGAGATAGTTATCACTACCACTTATATGGTAATGAAAATGTGACTGTTTAGTAAGGTTTCCATAATGTTATTTGAATTTTATGGATAATAATGATGATGGTGATGGTGATGTGATGATGATGGTAGTAATATTAACAATAAAAGGGTGGAAGATATTAATATTGAGGCATGTTGTTGGATAACTATCTTCATTATATAAATCAATGAAATCATAATACTATATTGAGAAAAATTTTACAATTTAATAAGAAAGTTATGAAAAAATCTTATTCATATAGAAATATTATCTCAGTTTATGAATACTTGTGTATTTGCTAAAATAACTTTTTCTTTAGACCATTTTGAGGAAATTAAAATAAGCTATTAGTGACAAAGAAAGAATGCAAATATTGATGAAATTGATTTTGAATTTATATTAATGAACCAATTTATACATTATTCTTGGTCTCAAAGTCCACCACTGAGAACAACGCAGTCATCCTCATACATCCATCAATGACATTAGGAAAAGACACCACCTACTATGATGATTGCTTTTTACACATAACCATAAAACTCATAACTTAGAACAACACCATTTAACTCATGTTTTAGTCTATTGAAGAGTCCACACGCATGCATTTGTTTCCTACCTTCATCTCTCTCTACCCACCCGAGTCATCAATTTTCCAAACTATCTTTTTCCACCCATGAATCATCTCCCTTCAAACTTCTTATATTCTGTACAAATTATGGGTTGATAACATTCTTTTGTTTCACTGTATATACAGTGAAAATGATCATTCAAGCACGAAGGGTCAAACAGAAAAAAACGAGTAAAGAAATTTTACACCCTATGTTTTCTTTGTCAGTACCCATCTCAGGATTTGCAGTCGAGAAATGAACTAAAGCGACGACCCACTAAAATGGTGCAAACCCCTCAGTTTGTGTTCTTGATGCTTCAACTTATGTGGGGTTTGGATTCTCAAAGATCTTGAGTAGAGGTTATCAATCCCATCTTTGCCATGCGAAAATGGTAAGGTAATGATTTCTTAACTTGTTTATGTTTAGGGGACTCAGATCAGTTGAGTTGAGTTTCTGCAATTTTCCTGATCTCTCTCCTCTCTTTCATATTGTTATTTATGGGTATATTTTTTGGGTCAGTTGCAGGAGAGATAAATAGTGAAGATGAATAATCGAGGAGATCAAGAGGGATGAGGCAGTAGAGAGATTGGTGGTGTTCTGACGGATGTTTTGGACTACCATAGCTCGGCGTTTTTTTTTTTTTTTTAGATGAAGAATGAATCAGTCTTCTTCCATTGAGACAACGATTATGTATCTTTCTGCTTGCTCTGCATTCCCGACTCTCCATTTTAGTCGGCTTATATGAATGTTTCATCAGTTTTTGAGATATGCACAATGCGATTTCAAAGTACCTCATTTATGCTATGTATTTGGAAAATTCCTTCTTTCCTTTTAGTCATTCCTTACCTCCACATGTATATTTGCTTTCCATGTATATATTTTCCAAACATAATATTGTACATATGATTTGTTTCTTTCATTTCCTTGATTTTCCAATTATCACACAGCCTCATGTTACACTTTCTTAAGAATTGTATGATTGTTGGTACATAAAAACAATCATTTTTTTAATGTGTGCAAACCACAGAAAGAAAGAGAGCCCGGCCCGAGCTTCACTTTCATTGAAGCAGCCTCAAGAAATAAAATGCACTCTTTCAATAATACAACCCCACCTCCCCCTCCCGGTTTCCCACGCACACTTATCCGCGAAAAGTGCTTAGTGAGGCCAGGCCACTCTTGATCATATCATTTGCTTTAGTATTTCATTTTTGCTCATTCACCCCATGACCTGAAGACAAGCTAAGCCTATTGTCATTTTGAGCTTATTAGATTTAGTTCCCTTCCACTGGGCCGTCCCAACAGCTTTTTTCCTTAATTTTGGGACTAAACGTGGTTAAGGTGAGCTTCTTTGGGCTAGCTCATGAATCAGTCCTCTTCCTCTAGATTATTATTATGGCGGAATTAGAATTATTTATTATTGTTTAATAAAGTTGACAGTACATTTTTGAAAAAATGAGTTTACTTAAATTAAGCTTTTTAGAAGGCATGTGATTAGTTCTTGAAGCACGAAAGCAGTGGAAGTGGAGTAGGATGGACTGAGAGATCCCGAGTTTCAAGCTTTGGCTCATATGATTAGTTCTTATTATTTATCACACAGTACCAAGTTGTGTATCTTAATGGCTTCTAAGCAATTAACTAACCGAGTATGTTAACTCATTTTTTTAATGTTTTATCTTAGTCAGCTTTATTATTATTTTGGTTTTTATTATTGTTATTATCTTTACTATTGTTCTACCTCGATTTATTAATTCATTTAAAGTCATGTTTTCCATATTTCTTCTTTGTTTTATATTTTGAAGTGTAATAAAAACAAAATCCAACAGTAAGTTTTTTTCTTACATAAGTAAATAAATAGTAGGTATGAAATAATAATAATTTTAATTTAATTTCTCTGATGTCTCAACATAAATCTTGCTTTCTAAATTTTACTAAATTTTTCTCAATTTTATAAAAAAAAAATAGTTTCTTTAAATTACGGGAAAAAAATCTATACAATCATTTTCTTTCATTTCTAAAAAATCAGAAAATATTTTCTTCTTTACAAATTTCTAAAATGCGTCTTCTTGCTTTTAAAAATGCAAAATCATTTTCTTTAATTTCTAAAAACAAATCATCTTTTACATTTAAAATTTTAAAAATTATTTTCTTCAATTTCAAAAGTTTCAAATTTATTTTCATATATCAAAAAAAAAAAAAAAAATCTTTAAATTCCAAATTTTCCAAAAATAACTTTACATGATTTCCCAAATCAACAATAGCCATTTTAATTTGTATATTAAGTTTATTTTAATAAACGATTTCTAGTTCACCTACAAAATCTCACTAAAATAAATAGTCAGCGACACTAAGTATTAAAATAAGTCATATAGTAGTTAATTAATCCTATATACGAGGTTTCATGTAATGATATATTTTGATTTTCTTTGATTAATTAGGATAGTCATAAACTATTAAGTGCTGCACCTTGTTGTCCAATCTTAGTGTATAACCATAGGTCATATAACAACCTCACAATAGTATTATAAGTGCATGATCATTAGATTAATTATTGTATTTATAGTTTTAGAAAATGAAGTATTCTGTTATGATGTTAACCTATTGAGAACACTGTGACTATTTTGCATGATGGATCATGTGGCCTCTGATATAGCATTAACACTTCAAATCACTATTAAAATAACACCTTTTTCGGACATAAAACTTTCTCATGTTTAAATTTTTTTTTTAATGATAGTATGGATCGAGGTTGGATGTTAAAGATAGAAGGAGTCGAGGAGTATGAAGAAGGAGTTGAATACTTCATTAATTTTGCATTACGACATTGTCAAAATCCAAGTGTCATCCAGATTGTCCATGTATGAGATGTGGAAATTTAATGCATCATCGCTAACAAGATTCGAGAACATGTTTTCAATGGTATTGATCAGGATTATCGTACATGAGTATTAGCATGGAGCGGAGTCTCTTAGTGGACAATCAGTATGATGGCACAGTTATGATACATTAGATTATGGTGATGTTGCTGAGTACATTAGAAATGGTTCCGCGCCGCCTGAGATGAGTGCATGAATGATCAGTGTCATTTAAAAAATTGGTTGAAGATCTTTGAAAAACCTTTGTACCCTAATTGTTTAAAAAGAATTACAACAAGCTTTTTGCATTAGTTAAATTGTACAACTTGAAAGCAAAATATGGGTGTAGTCGAGATAAAAGCTTTTGATTTACTCAATTGTTGAGATGTTGCGTGAACAATGAGATGCCCTTATCCATGTAGAGGCTAAAACCAGATGCATTAGGAATGGAATACGAGAAGATACATGCATGTCGAATGATTTGCATGCTTTATAGGAATGAGTTGAGGATGATCTTCATGTCTACTTGTGGAATGTCAAGGTGGAAGGTAAACAAAGTAGGGTGAAACACTAGGGAGTGCTGCCCGTGAAGGTATTGTGGTATTTCCCACTCCACCTTAGGTTTAGAGGATGTTTCAATCTCCAAAAATAACACCTAAACGGCATGCACAAGAAAGAGAAAATGATGGTCAACTTCGACACCCAAATGACTCCCTCCCATTTCAAAATTAGCAGGAACCAAATGTGGCCACAATTTGCTTCCGCATTCGAGAAACCTTTAGACTTTGCCATTTCGCCAGATGGTATCAACTCATAAATTTATGACTAGTAGGTATATTGGTTGGCCTATCATCACTATCACGTATAACCTCCCTCCTCAAGCATGCATGAAAAGGAAATTTTATGATGTTATCTTTGTTAATATCGACCACGACAACCCGGTAATGACATTGGACATACTGCAATCGCTAGCGTATGACGGAAAACTTTACGGGAGATAGTAAATATACGACGCATAAGCAGTTTTTCACATTAAAGGTTATTTTCATATGGACAATTAATGATTTCCGCTTATGGCAACTTATCTCGATGCACTATTAAGGGATATTATGCTTGTCCATTTATGCGGTGTGAAGAAACATATTCACATAAAGCAAAGCATGGGAATAAAACTCGATAGCTGTGCCATCGAAGATTTCTTCCATTCAACCATCCATTTAGAAAGCAAAAGAAGGCCTTTAATGGTGAACAAGAGTTTAACTTACCTCCAACACAACTTACTGGAGAAGAAATACTGAGAAAGGTTGATATGATTCATAACTCATGGGAAAGAAAAGCAATAAACGAGGGAAATCAATTGTTAATTCTACAAGTTGTCGGAAAAAGAAGTCTACTCCTTTTAAGCTTGAATACCGGAAATATTTTTATGTTCGTCACAACTCTGATGTCATGCATATTGGAAAAGAATGTATGTGAGAGCATTGTTGGAACTTTGCTTAACATTCCGTAAAACAAAGGATGGACTCAATTTACTCGATCTTATCGAATGGGCTTAAGGCTTTAATTAGCAATCAAAAGTTGGGTTAGTTTCGAACTTTATCTCCCGCATGTTATACACTAAGTAGAATGGAAAAAGGCATTATTGCAAAGTTTAGCTAATTTGAAGGTTCTTTGAAGGTTATTGTTCAAACTTTGGGAACCTTGTGTTTGGGTGGAAGAGCTAACGCTCCATGGTCTTGGGGTCCCATGATCATCATGCATTTTATGCAACAACTATCGCAAGAGCAATTAGATCAAGAGCTACTCTAAGCATGTCAAATATGCCATTACGAGATTATGCTCTCTTCTTTGACGCGCTTTGTTAAGGTAGCTGATGTGTCAAAATCAATGATTTGCGTTAAAGACACGTAGCTTCACTTGCGGCTTACTCGAGAAGTATTTCCCACCTTCCATTTTTGATATCATGCTTCATTTACCGGTGCATTTAGTAAGAGGTAAGACTATGTGACCGCTGTACATGAGATGGATGTACCCATTTGAAAGATATATGAAAGTTCTTGGCAAGGGGTGTGTTCGAAATCGTAATCATCCGTATATGCATCAATGTGCGTTATATCGCTATGTTAGTTTCTAGAGTTTTCAAGTACGTAGCATTTGTCGCATGTATGCACTGGGATTCCCTTCTATATGAAAGATGAATGGAAATATGGGAAACCTTTACCTGGAGGCCGTGCAATGACTATTAATGAGTATAACTTAGCTGGGAAAGCAAGCACATCATTATGTTCTCGCAAAATACAACCATTATGCAACCTATATCAAGTGCGTCGTGGTCTCGAACATGTGACTCTTGTTACTCTTACCTTTATGGATACAAAACCATGACTTGCCTATGACTACTTTGATAGTGATCAAGATAAAATATTTGAAGGCAAAGTATCCCTCGTCGCCTGTGCGCGAAGTGGCGAGGGATTAAACATGTGCGCACATTTAGCTATCATTTCGAAAAAGGTATGAAAACCTCAAAGTGCATCACCTACTTCACTCAAATACTTTTCACTCATTCTACATTCATTTATATATTATGATGAACTCAGAAGTCAGTCGATGAAATAAGCAAAGGAGAACCTATCAAGAGGATCTTAAGTGGCTCGCGACAAGACCAAGACAACAAGTTCTTACTTATCCCTGGGTTATATCATTAACGGTTGTCGCTATTTACGCCAAGGATCGTGATGAGACACTTGTGTTAACCAAAAATAGTGGTGTTAGTATTGTGGCATCAACTATGCAAATTGCAAGTGCCAAAGATAAGAATCCTGCTTCGCGAGATGTATTTTTATGGGGTTGTGTTATGATATGGGACCTGATTATAATATGTTCAAGATTTGTGTTTTTAAGTGTGATTGTCTTAATAATAAGAGCGGTGTCAAAGTTGATGAGCTTGGTTTCACATTAGTTGATCTACAGAAGATAGGACATAAATCATATCCTTTTATTTTGGCATCTCAAGCTCAACAAGTATTTTGCATGTAGAAGGTCAAGTTGATCCAAGATGGTTTGTCGCTCTTCAAGGCCAAGAAAGGACTCTTTCGACATAGAGGGTGATGACAACTTCACAAACAATTGTATAGAACATCACCCATTTGTGAATGCAATGCCTAATATTGAGTCCTCCGATGAAGTTGAAGACTAAAATGAAATTTGTATGAGAACCGACAAGTGAGGGATTTGGATTGAACATTAATCATATTAGGCATGTTTTATTTTTTTGTACTACTCAGAAGTTACTACTAAGTGATTACTAAGTGTATTGTATCAAGCAAATTATCGTTAACATATAATGACATGGTAATTGATATTATGGTTTTATTATTTTATTCTTGTTAGCTTTATTTTTTCTATTACATGCATTGCCATTTGTAACCAAATGCAACTACTTATGTATTTGATGCCTCTTTAATTGTCTAAACTTCTTTTATAGCTTAATTGATATAGTTAACAAGTGTTGCTTATACATTTATTATCATAACTTTTTAGTTTTAGATTATGCATTGTAAAGAATGAAGCAACTTAATTTAATGACTTAATTCTTTTTAGACAACTCTCCTTGTAGTGAAAGTTAATCATGCGATATAAGGTGGGAAGGATAATAAACAACAACACTTCCCATTTAAGTTATTTGGATAAAGTTTCTACATATTGAATTAAAATGGTGCAAGGTAATCTTAAAAGTTATGCTTCATACAACCACATTGCATGATTATGCCTTGATCATTATCATATTCAATGTTTATAAGTTACTTATAAAATAAAATAAAATAATTGATGTCTATAAGTTGATTGAATTTATAATATAATGAAAATAATGAGAAACATAAGACAAGTCATTTATTAGACTTGTGGTAAACCATGTATGACACACCAAAAATAAAAACATTGAGTTATAATAATGACATAGAAGAAATAAATACACGTTGACACAATCTAACCTCACAATTGATTGAATATTCAAATTATTGTATTAGTGTGTGATAACTTTGAACATGGCAAAGAAGTAGAGAATGCAAGTTTTGTAAATATTCAACCTTGCAATTGTACTTATTTAAGTGTATTATAATGGGCGCTTGCATATTTTCATTACTCAAAATTATCATTATTTACTCAACGTTAAAATGTTGTTGTCTTAGCATACCTTAGCCATTCAAGACACGAAAACGCTCAGCTAAATTGTGACAAATGGGGAGCATGAAGGAAAACAAAGCAAAGGTGATTGTTACAATATCCTAGTTTAATTTTTACAATTAACTTATAAAGGGTGGTTCAAAAATTCTTTCTTTACTTTTTTCATGTAGATGGTGCGATACATAAAGAAAAACAAAAAAGTTTAGGATCAACCATGAAACCAAATATCACAAAGAATAAAAGCAAGGGTCAAGATTAATGCTGATTATAATGATGATGGTATAGAAATCGTGATGGATCTTATACAATTGGTTTCCTACTTTAGGTGTCCTTGCAAGGACCATGGTTCCAAAAGAGGACTATCTTCTTTGATTGGCTATTGTTTTTCAAACGAGTTGAAAGAAAAGTTATGAGATACACTGTGTATGAAATAATTATTTTAAATCATTCTAAGATCTTGTGCAATTCATTACATGCATTCGTACTCAATAACTATTTGAATTTGCACGCGTTCAAGGTTGATGCTAAAGATGGGCAAGAATACTATTACTCAATAGGGAGAAAGTTCAGTCATTCAAGCACCATCTCACAAAGACTATATCATGCCTTATATACGACTCACCCAAAGAGCCCCCACCTTGTGTTACAACTATATTGAGACTAAATATGGAGAAAATCGTTATGGATATACTTTCAAAAAGCAATTTCAAAAGAAGTCAGAAAACCAGAAACGAAAGAGGTCTTTGAACACATATTCCCATCGACTTAGTAGAAAAGGTTATGCAAACTTTGAGCAAGAAGTGGTAAGTCGCACTTGTTTTCATTTATACATTTATTTTTATTTTTATGCTTTGTTAAGTAGGAGAAAATTTAATATTGTGGTTATAATATATAATGGATTGTGTGATGTGATAGAGAATTTTTTTGTTGTTAGCTGGATATGCTTTGTAAATTGTTGGTAAACGGATGTAGTTGTTTAATGAAAAAAATTTTAAAGTAAGTATACAAATAAAAAATATATCAATTATGTTTTATAGAATTAAAAAACAAATATCATTTATATTTGATTGATATTATATAATCTTACAATAGAAATGATTTGTTTTTATTATTATATCTAAGCAACAATTACACTTCTATTGAAATCACATTATATTATGCAACAGATGAAAAACTGGTCTGTGAAGCTCAGGCCTGCTAGATGGAATCATGGGAAGTTGGCGTAGAGAGAAGGAAGGCAAATATGATGTTGAAACCCAACATGCTGTTCATAAAATTGTTAGTTATAAAACTTAAAATGATGTAGTTTACAAGGTTCTAAAAGTTTATAAATATGATATTCAAGCTAACTTGTTATGTCAGTTCAGGGATGAGCTGATTTACAATGCCAAGAAGCTTGGTATTCCTACCGCGGGTCCAAATGATACTTACACAAGCTTTAGGAAACACTCCGAGCATCCTAGTAGAGTAAGGGCAAAGGGACTAGTAAAACGTAATGCATATTTTGATGTTCCTAAGTCATCAAACGTTGTTGAAATGGATGAAAGAGAAATGATATTGCAAGGAAGGGAGAAAGAATTAGAGGAGCGTGAAAAAATGCTTAGTCACGAGGAGGAAGCTTTAAAGCACAGAAGCAACGCGGGATATTGAACACCACCATCATAATAACAACGCCCTCCCACACCCTATTCTCGAAACGAAAGCAAAGACAAATATCCTACAACAACACATACCCATGAAGAAGTCCATCAATGAATACGCCAACATGGCAGATGAAGGTTACACAACCACCCAACATCCAATTGACAAGGTATATATATGTTTGACTTAGTCTACTACTAGCATTAATGTATAGTTTTTTTTGTGGATATTCATATTCAGATACCAAATGTAGCACATATTTTTAATTTTTACATGTTAAAAATGTGACTCCGGCATGGGAGACTAGAGGAAAACATTGGGTTGTGATATGCAAATATATGTCTCTCAAGTAAATGATGGTCCGAACTACAAAGTCACCATCCTTCATCCTGTTCAACCTGATGTCTTTCTACCGTTTCCACTTCCAAATGTATCTAAAATGAGGGTATGAGCCTGGACACGAGGTGGCGGCTTGGCCGAGCTTTTGCAGATGGCCCTTGTGAAGGAGGGCAAGAGGTATATCATGTAATTTTCATTAAGTTAATTTTTTATGTTGTTATTTCAATAATGCAATAATGTTCTAATTATCGACTATGTGTTGAAGAAAAATGAGAAAGAAGAAGAAAGCAACAAAGATACCGCAGGAAACCTAGTTGAACAACGAAAGAAAGAAAATCCAAAGGATATTCAATCAAGCCACAGCACAGCTTTCAGCACTTTTTGAAAGATAGACCAAATTTCTTAAAAGTACAATTCCCAATAGATCTGTTTGGTATGGAATTTTTCACATTTCTTTTGGTGGAAGATATGGAGTATATCATATCGGAGGTAGAGGTTTCATCAAACTGTATTTGTTTCTACATATGGTGGGATTTCTTACATGTGCATTGAGTTCAAGTTATATTTTATGGTACTAATATCTCTTATATATTTCAATTTTCTTAGGTACTGTACATCAAGAGACGAGAGATATGAGGAGGAAGTTGATATTTGTGAATCCAGTAATAGTTTCTAAAGCCTGAAACAACAAAACCAAAGTTGGAAAATGTATTTCATTATATTGCCGAGAGATTGATAAATTCAAGAAAAGTTTATATGGTTTGGTCCCATGTCCAAAGAATTCTGTTCCTTAGATAACATGACATAAGATTTTCATTATTCATGTTTTATTATCAAATTACTTCTCACGATCTTTTTAATTTGTGTTTGTTATACTCTAGTTTCATGGGTGTCGGGGTTATAAAATCAAACACGACCGGTGTTTTACTCAATTGCAAGATAAGCCAACTAAAGACTTTCAAGAAGTAATTAATGTATGTATCTTCCTTTTATTTGGCTTAGATTAAGTATTCATGGTTGAAATGTATCTTAATTTTCTTAAATTTTATTGGTAGGGCATTTCGAATTTATTCTTCTCAACAAAAGAAAGCTTACAAGAAAGACCTTAATTGGATATGTGTTGAGGTAAGATAAATATGACCATTTTCTTCAATCTCTCCTAATAAATCTACTAAGTGCTTTTTAAATTCATGCTATATTTTACTTTTTTTCTATTAAATTTGAATTACTAGTTGAATAAATATCATATTTTTACCTTTGGTTTTATTGCAAATATTTAGGTTCATGGAAGTTTTATCACATTATATATGTATACATTTTCTAATTATACATGAGCTCCATGTAGAGTCCTAGACAACATGGAGGGGTTCATTGTGGTTATTATGTGAATGAAGTATATGAATGAGATAATTTTTGATTTGAGCCTACCAAGTTGAAGGTATGAACTCAACTATAATATTTCAAGTACTATGAAGTTTTATATATGAATATGTTGTTATGTTAACATTTTTTTATTAATAATGTCGGGCTTAATGAAAAAGATCTATACTCAAGATGAAATAAATGTATTAAGATCAGAGTGGGTGAGATTTGTCAACACCTCTCGCTTTCAATGTAAATAGGACTAATTTTGCATTGAGTCTTCTATTTCATATAATTTCAAAATTTATATAAAGCAATGGGTTTGATGTATTTTTTTGTTTTGTATAAGTTTTATTTTGGCATGATGAAAGTTTTTGTAGTTACTACTAAGATTTCTTCAACCAATATTTAATTAATATCATTTATTTATGTATTTTTTGTTAAGGTGTTTCAGATAGTAAAAGGCTCAAGAACTTTTTTCCATGTGGCACATTTCAAATACATGTATATGCATTGAGTTATTAATATTTTGGTTGTGTAGTTATTTTGGTAAGATAAAAGTTTGTGTACTTACTAAGGTTTATTGGGACGGATTTCTATCCTCAACCAATAATTAGTTAATATTTACTTATTTTATTCTTGGTACAAGTTTCAGGATGGTGAAATACTCGATGGTTTTTTGTCGAGATTTCTAAAGATTCCCACATCTTGAATATTAATATTTTATCATACAATTTGTTGTTTTGTAAGCATGAAAGTTTATATAGTTATCGAGGAATAATTAGGATGAATTTCATCTTGAATTGATAATTAGTTGGTATTATTCTTTGTATTATTTGGTATAGTTTCAACTGAAAGACTCTTCATATGGTTTTTTGCAAGAGAGAATTGAAGATGTATATACATCCGGTTTATTAATATTTTGGTTGTATAATTGTTATTTTGTAAGATTGAAAGTCAGTAGTTCTAAAGTTTCATTACACGTGGGTTTGCATCTTATACCAATAATTAGTTAACATCATTTTTTATTTCCTTATTTTATTTGGTATAGGTATCGCTTAATGAAAGATTCAAGATGGTATTTTTTGGCGTATATTTCAAGATGTATATAATAACAGTGTTAATAATATTTTTGCTGTAATAAATTTGTTATTTTGGTAAGATTAAAGTTTGTAGTTACTAAGATTTTATTATATGATTTCACCTTAACTAATACCACTAGTGTCATTTGTTTATTTATTTTTTTGCCAAGGTGTCGTTAGTGAAAGACTCAAGGTGGTTTTTTGCATAGAGACATTTTAAAGATGTATATACATACATGAGTTATTAATATTTTGGTTGAAGTGAATTTATCTATTGGTTCATGAGTTTTTTATTCTTGGATGTGTATGTATTATAAATAGAACTTGATTTACATTCTTTGGTATCTTTTATTCTAAGTAAAGTTGCTTTAGCTTCTCTTTTGAAATATATTATTTTGTTTGTATATTAAAGTGGAGGACACCATCCAAATTAACACAATATATGTACATGTTTTTAATAGCTACACATGGCAGAGGTGGTATTGTGGAGCACAAGACAAAGTTCGGTTATGAAAAACAAGGTATATTTTGTAATAAGTGCTTAAATTAAATGAACAATTTTCAATATGCCAACAAGTTATTTTGCATCATACTTCTTCATTATAACATTAAAAGCTTATTTTTTAAAATTTTCAAAGGCTATCATGACATATGCTTCTAATTCCACTTATAATCTATGGTAAAGATCCTTACCTTGACATATTTTTTAATAAACTACATTTATTTGAACACAAACCTTGATATATTATGAGCAGTAGATAGAAGTTATATTGATTACAGGAAAATACATTTTCATTAACATTTTATATATGCCAAGGTTGTTTGATACAATCTTACCTTGACACCGCAATAGATGACATATATGACTAGGAAGTTATGATGATATAAGAACACATACGGCGACAGCTAGTAACCGTCAAGATAGGTCTTTTTTTTCTTATAATTATTTTATCAAAACGAAATTAGAAACTTTTGGGAACGTTGGCGGTAAAGGATTCTTGATCAGCAAGTTTCTTATTTTTGTTGTGACAACTGAAGAAAGAACATAAAATATAAGGTAGGGTTACTTGGGGTATATTAGGAAAATGATCTAATCCTTATCTAGACTTCGAGAATAATTAACAAGGCTATAAATTTAGGGCGTTGGAAGTTACTCAGCACGGATTTTCTGGAGCGAGATATTGAAAAGAACCAAAGCTGAAGTCAAACCTAAAGGTGAGTCACGGGTCGGATACTTGGTTGAGATTATTGCACGTTAAGCGCTCTGACACTTTGGTGAAGATTAGTGTTCTTTATTTTCTTTATCTTATATTGATGTAACGTGGATATGGGTGTGCGAAGCTTTAGAGAGGGGAATGGAGGGATTTTGTATAGAATTCCACTGTGAGTGATTAGGTTTCAAAAAGGGTTGTGGGTAGAGAGGGAGTCTCATACCACATAAGACTAATTATAAATCTTGAGATACTTGCAGGAGAAATCCTTGCATCTAGGCACAATAACCCATGTGGCGTAGGTAGAGTTCTTTGAACCCTTATGAAAGATTGTGTCTTTACTTTTTATTACAAATATATTCCACTTTTCTTTGCACACTAAGTCCTATGTGAGAGTTCGGACATATTACTAAAGTTTGAATGAGATCACAGTCTAAACATAAAGGGATTTGTGACTGGAACACTACTTATATCTATCAATTGGTATCGAGTGGGTCAAACCTCTAAGGATATTATCTGGCAGACCAGCGAGTTAGTTTGGTGAGAAGAGGTGAGTTCACCGCCAAATTGCTGAAGTCCTCTTTGCTTTGCGTGGAATGAACTATGATTACTAGAGAAAACAGGTCTTATATTGCTAGAATAAGTGAGAAAGGCATGGGATCAGAGTATGCAAGGATGGGAGGCAGACTATATAAGCGATATTTGAAAGAGGAAATTGTTCTAGGACAAAGTAGTTAGGACACTGAAGAAGACACCCTTTCCACCCAAAACTCCACGTAGCAGATACCATCTTGAACAATGTTGATCCCTTGCAATTCAAGATGATCTCCACCATAGAAGTAGCCAAGGAAGCGTGGGACATTCTTCATGTCTATTTCGAAGGAACTAAAGGCAACAGAATCCGGGCTTAGAATTGCTTACAAACAAATTTGAAAACTTTCGATGAGCGAGGAGGAGACGATCGCTGACTTCAATGGAAATTATGCTACATAGTTAATGAATCGTTTTCCTTAGGGAAAAGATTCTAAAGATAAGCTTGTGAAAAAAGGCCCCAAGACTTTGCCACCTAGGTTTGCATTCAAGGCAATAGCAATGAGGGAGACAAAGACTGTAATATGAGACTTGGGGTAAACTGATAATACCCAGGACTATTGCTTGTATAGAGATCTAAATTAAGAGACCCATGATAGAGAGAAATTTGTGGGACTAAAGGCTAAGTCTGAACTACCTGTTGATGAAGGGAATGAACTTTCAAAATTTGTGGCCTTATGGTCAAAGAATTTTGAAAGAGCCATAAAAAGGTTGAATTCTCGCGCGAGCGTAACCTCGATCTCAAAAAAAAATTGCCCATCTAGCACATTTAATCTTATTAAGTTTAGCATGACACAAGGGACCTCCAAGACCAAATATCAGAACAAGTCAATCAAGTGTGTAGACGTGGAGGTTATGGCCACATCCAAGTAGAATGTGCCAATACGAAAAAGAACCGATCTCTTCTTGTTACCTGGAGTGATGATGAATCAGAAAACTACAAAGAAGACGAGAAACAAGACAGTAAACCAATTGTTGTGACAGTTGTGACCTCGATTCTTGAATCAGACACAAAGCCTCAAGAATTTTCAAAGGATGTGATGACTAACGTACAAACACGCGTGGTTGTTGACCAGATTTCACATAATCCTCCAACTCACCCACATTTTAACGAAGAAGAGGATGAAATCTCAAACGAAGAATTAGCACGTTCCTATACAGTACTGTACGAAAGTTAGGTAAACACATAAAAAAAATCAATGAAGATCTTCAAGGACAAATCCATAGACTCAATTAAGACAACAAAGCTTTTGAGAAAGAGGCAGCCACTCTAAAAGGGGAAATCCTTAAGAACAACATGGCTCAATCTAAGTTAGAACATCTAAGGAAAATAGCAAGAATGATGAACTCAAGAACATTGTCCCTGGATCACATTATATGTATGGGGACTACCTCCAAGGCTCGAGAAGGCATTGGGTACCAAAGGGTTCTACGTCGAAAACAAACATCTCAAAAGAAGATTTCACGTCCCAAGACAGTAAAAAGAGAAGAACTAGTCTGAACTCTCCCAATAATGGGAACAAAATGTTCGAACAAGAAAGACGAGTTCATAGAAAAGAAGGGCAATGAAGTCATATGCTATTACTTTCGAAAAATGGGTCACATCAGACGTCACTAAAGGGACTAAGTAAATATGACCGTAAGAGCGTAGCGAGAACACATCGCTAAAAAGCCCACTGATAAAAAAAGGAAAAACAAAGTGACCCATGTTGTTCCACTTCAAGGCCAAAATGGAACAAACGTGGTACTTTGAGAGTGGAAGCTCATGATATATGAACATACCAGTGCTATCTAACACCCATTATCTAGCCCAGATCACACTTTTGGGATGGCAGGCAGATATCCTGAGGATATATCTAATATCCTATTATCGAACAGAGATATCTTCGCGACAAATACGGATCGAGATCAACACGATCGATCTGCGATAATCCAATGAGAATATCATCCTAGACTAACACAGATTATGAATGAAGAACACGGATAATTATTATGCCATTTGCAACTAATGATCACATCGTCATAATCAAAATGAAACTAACCTTTGGCAATAAAATGAATGGACATGTAAGCCAATGTGCCAAATTTCATAAATACAATTTCTATGAAAACTATCAGGGATGTCCTAAATCAAAGTGAGAACCTAAAAAGAACAAAGCGGACCATGCCAACTAGGGAAACAAGTTCAAACACCTCACCCAGAGTCTCAACTAAGCTCTACTACCAGAGTCATGGAATTGGTCCACATGGATCTAATGAGTCCCATGAAAATAAAGAGCATTGCTAGAAAAAGGTATGTATATGTATGTGTAGATGACTTCTCTAGGTTCACTTTGGTAAATTTCCTTAAAACCAAATCCAAAGAATTTAAAGCATTTGAATAACTGCGACAAAGACTAACAAGGAGCACAACAACAGACTCCTAAAGATAGGTAGAATAAGGAGTGATCATGATAAGGAATTCGAAAAATCCTTGTTTGAAAATTTCTACAAGAAGAATAGTGTAGAACATGAGTTCTTAGAACTTAAAAATCTACAACAAAATGGAGTAGTTGAAAGAAAGAAAAGAACTCTACAAGATATGGCCCGAGTCATGTTAAAAGTCAAGAGTGTCCCAACTAAATTTTGGGCAGAAGCAATAAATACAACATGCTACATCTAAAATCGAATCTATCTAAGGCTAGGAACTCTCAAAACATCATATAAGATTCAGAATGGAAAGAAACCAAATTTGAAACATCTTTATAAATTTGGTAGTCTGTGCTACATCCCGAATGGAGCAGGGAAACCAAGAAGGAAACAATGTTAAGAGTGATGAAGGTGTCTTTCAGTACTACACAAACAACCGTGCTTTATGTGGTGTACACAAAATAACCAAGGTTGTGATAGAATCAACTAATGTGCAAGTTGATGATTATCTTCCATCGAGTGAAACATCTAAACCAAAAGATCCTTCTATGGTGTCAATTCTTGAAGTAGAGAAGACTCAAAACAGTCCCAAAATTCTCCACCATCCAGTGATGAAGAAAACGAACAAGTCTCCGTAGACGTTCTGACATCCCGTGAGTTAAGCACCCGGTTATAACTGATGTCCGAAACAACAGAGGACTCCCTACAACAACAGGATACCACAATAGTACTGAACACTCTGACATCCAGGTTCAAGAGCCCTCTAGGAAGATTCATAAAAACCATCCTACCATTGATATTTTGGGAGATCTAGAAGCGAGTGTTTGGACAAGGGGCGTTCCCATGGTAAACCACAAAGAAATGATAGCCTTAGCCTCGTCGTACACCCCTCCACAATTTAACAAAAAATTACAATGAGGCTTCTTGAACGTGAGTTCCGATCCAAGCTATCAAGGAAGAACTATCACGTCGTACATAATGAAGTTTGGGATTTAGTTCCAAAGCCCTAATATGCAAATATAATTGGGACCAAGTGGATCTTCAAGAACAAAACAGATGAAGAGGGAAACATCACTAGAAATAAAGCTTGTCTGGTTACTCAAGTGAAGGAGTAGATTTTGATGGGACATTTGCCCCAGTAGCCTGCTTGAGTCAATTCGTCTGCCATTGGCATTTTCTTACCAAGTTCAACCTTATCAAACCGGGAGTGCTTTTTTAAATGGGTATCTACATGAGGAAGTGTTTATAGCTGAACCTAAAGGGTTTGAAGATCTTCTTCACTCTAATCATGTTCACAAACTAAAAAAGGATCTCTATGGGCTAAAACAAGCTCTAGGAGCTTTGTATGAGAGACTCACGGAATACCTCCTAAAAGGTGGTTACATGCGAGGGGGAGCAGATCGTACTCTCTGCACTCGGAAAAGTCAAAAGCAAGTAATTGTTGTTCAAATATTTATGGGTGACATAGTCTTTAAGTCCACTTCCCAACACCTGGTTGAAAAGTTTGTAAGACACATGAGCACAAATCAACTCATGGATATTTATCTCATAGGAAAAATATGCTATGAACCTGGTCTGTGAGTTCGGACTTGGTATAACAAAACATCGAAGGACCTCAATAGGGACCCATGACAAGATTACTAAAGATGAAGCAAGGAATAGTGTTGATCCAACTCTATGTGCCATGATTGAAGCTTGTCGCATTCGAATGCAAGCCATCCAAAGGTGTTATGGCTGGGAGTTCGTGGATGTAGACCAAGTAGTTCTAAGGATAATCATCTTCTAGCAGTCAAGAAGATTATCAAATGTGTCAGTGAAACAGTGGACTATGGTATCTAGTACACCCGAGACACCATGTCTAGCCTAGTAAGATATTGTGACGTTGATAGGGCTAGAAGCTTGAACGACAAAAAGAGTACTTCTGGTGGGTGTTTCTTCCGAAATGTACTTCTGCGGTCTTAATTCAATAGAAAACAGAATTGCATAACACTTTCCACAGCCAAGGTCGAAAACATAGCATTTGGTAGTGGATGCAATACAACTCATTTGGATGAAAAATATTCTTAAAGACTATGGAGACTTTGGAGAAGTCCTAACACTCTACTGTGACAACCTCAATTCTATCAATATCTCGAAAAATCTAGTTTGGCATTCGAGAACCAAGCAAATTGACATAAGGCACCACTACATTCGGAACATGGTTGGGGACAAAATCATTTATCTTAGGCACGTATCCACTAAAGATCAACTGAAATGACATTTTTACCAAAGGGTTGATGCTTCAAGGTATGAACTACTACAACTATCCACAGGGTATGCATTGTTGACTAGATGGGGTCCCCACTAACCACGATAAGCCCCATCGACGATCCGGACCTTTGAGGCATTTATCCTTGCCTTCTACAAAAAAAATGGGGGAGAAAATAAGGGGAGCAAGAGTATGTGTCTTCATTCTTTAAGGGGTATTTTTGCTGAAGATATAGACAAAAGGGGGAGAATGTTAGGTTTGATATAATTGTCCATATCTTCGTATCAAGGGTTCTACAAGAAGGTAGCTACTTCAGAGATCTAAATTAATGAAGATTTGATGAAATAGAAGTGAAGTCCTTGATAGGACCAGATGTAGTTTGACTAAGGCTATCCTATGTCAGGTAGGATGTGCTGCACATGAGATGTCCTAACTGAAATAGGTGAAACAGTACATATGAGTCTGCTTACTTGGAGGCCAAGGAAATTGGGGATCAAGTAACCGATGGGCCTAAGATCTATTTGGCAAGAGGATAACAATCAAATCTCAGAAGATCTAGACATCTAAGCTTCAAAACCGTGATTAAACTTCTAGATCTATTTTGAAGAGGATTCTCGATCACCAAACAAGCTTGTTATTTCCGCTAGACAAATTGGGGAAAAGGAAAAACATAAAATGTAAGGTGGGGTCGAGTCATATTAGGAAATGATCCAACCGTATTCTAAGACTCCGATTAGCAAGGCTTATAAATCTGTGTGGCGCCAGTTCTCAACACGTATTTTCGTGGAGCAAGAGCTTAAGAAGAACAAGTGAAGTCAAAGGTGCCGAAAGTAAGTATGAAGTGTAGATACTACGCGAGGTATTTAACTCTTAAAATCTTTCACCTTTTGGTGAAAGATGTTCTTATTTTATTCATCTTATATTGATGTAATTTAGGTATGGGTGTGCGATGCTTTGAGAGGGAATGGAGGAGTTGCTTTTGAATCCCACTAGGTTTCAAATAAGGACCGTGGTGAGAGAGAGCCCCACTACATAAGAGTAATGACAAACCTTGAATCAGATGAATGGAAATCCTTGCATCTGGGCATAGCCCCGTGGATGTAGACTAGTTGCTAAACCAAGTAAAAGATTATGTGTGCTTTTACTTAATTTCAAATATATTACATTTTCTTTGCACACGCTAAGTCTTATAGGAGGAGTTCGGACATACTGTACTAAAGTCTAAACTAAATCACAGTCCGAACATCAAGGACTGTGACCTAGAACACACAACTATATCTGTCAAAATATTTAAAAGCGTGACTTTTAATTTTAGCAAAGAACGCCATACTTTTATGCATGAAGCTCTAATCAAATAAAGCAAATGCATGAGGGTCCCTTAAACCCATTTCCTAACAAATATTTTCCAAATTAAGTTAGAATCATCTCAAGCAAACTTTTGTACTAAAAATTTCACGGTTTGGTATACCACTTTTCCGAAAGATCACCGTGGATTTCCACCTTTTTCTAATGTTTACTTTTGTGGGGCACTCAATTTGATCAAAGAATAGATTTATAAGGTGGGAACGGATTTGGCTGAATGTCAAGTGTTTCGTCGTAACGCCACACAGCAGCCTGACATACCCTTAACAATCAAATGTTTGAATATGATCGATGACTCTACGTGCTCACATGCATCAGCCTTTTTATGCACCGTCACGACTAAAGACAAGAAGCCCTTCCCAAATTGCCAAATTAATTCGAGTATTTTGCGCAGCGTATATATAATATATATACTAGAAAGACGTTCTAGTATGAGAAACACATCTATGGAGAAAAAGGAAAAATGTAAATGGCGCGACAACATTTACCATTTAGGCTTGTATATATTCTTTTTGTTTGGGCACGACAACACTTCCATATACCATTTTCAGATCCTCACGCTCCCATTACTTTTACGTAGTACATGCATGCCGGATGGTGCCATGGCTCTTATGATGTAATTATATTTGTGCATGGATCAAACTTCGCAAAATCATGATGTGAAGAATGACCTATATAGATCCTGGATCCTTAAGTGATTAGCATAGCGATGTTCTCTTTCTCTGACCACTTCATGGACCAGTTATGTCCGAAAGAACGCCAACGGATTCAACCGGTTGGATTAGATGCCATGCAAAGTGTAAAACTAATATTAGTGCTTGATATATACCGTAATGGAAGTTTAAATCGACGTTAACAAGCTTAATTGATGTACCTGCATTTGATTGAACGTAAAGGAATTTATACACATAAGTAAATCAGGTGTCACTAATTAAGTTATATGCTGTACTTGAGTGAAGTTTCCTAGCCCATGCATGAATTAACGCAAAATCAAAAGGGATGATGAAGATTGTAATTGGGCTAAGTTGTCCAGCCTATGAGTCTGTATATTAGGCCATTTAATATTTGATATTCCCAAGTTTGTGTGTGTGACAAGAACATACAGAAACCGAAAGACTATTTTATTACTGTAAAGAGAGTTCAGAAATTACAGAAGAGGAAAGGAACTTCATATATATACAAGCAGTAGATCATTAAAGAAGAGAAGGCAACTTGTGTTGCAAGTCTTCACTCAACAGTGTTAGTTAACTGGGGGTGTATAACATGCTTCTCAGGTGTATGATTTTCCTAGTTAGTTTTGTGGAGAAGATAATCATGATGCTTAGGCATAGGTCTATCAGAATCTCTATCAGCATCACATTCGTTAATATACCCCCTCAAGCTGATTGAGGGAGATCCTAAACCTTGTGACATAAATAGGAAAATCGTTCAAAGGGAAGTGGCTTAGTAAACAACTCAGCTGGTTGATGATCATAAGAGATATACCGTACCTCCAATTTGTGTTCAGTTTACTATATTTCTGACAAATGAATATCTAACTCAATATGCTCCTTTCTGGCATGATGTACTGATTTGTAGCTGTTATATCAGAATTTTCTAAGAGAATAAAATAAAGGCAATGAGTACGGGAATTCTCATTCAAATCTCAAATGAGGGACTCACAGCACTAAATGAGAAAATAGAAACAAATTCTACTGAAACAAGAAACAAAAAAAAACAGAAATAACAACTGAACTGATTCCTAAAAATCTGAGCTGATTTGAATCATAAAAACAGAAAACTGACTAAGTAAGCAGTCCTAAAACACCAGCAATCAATACTCTTCCTTGTTTAGGGCTGCAAAACACCAAGTTTGCCTTGGTGCCCTGAACTTGTTTGTTGACAGCAAGCCAGTGGTAAAACGTCTGAAAAATCTGGTCCTCTGATTCTGGTAATGGATCAGTTCCTGAATAAGTCCATCCTTTGAATTTCTGAGGAAGAACAGCTGATATTAGGAAGTGTTTGGTCTTCCCATGGAACACTGGATTTTAGAAATTTAATTGTAGCTTGGTTGTCAATATAGATTTTTGTGAAGCCTTCCTCCTGCTCCATGTTGAGATCTGTTAACACCTTTTAACCAGAACTGACAACAGTGGCTGTGCAGCAATAAACTCAGCTTCAGCTGTTGATTGAGCTACAACATTCTGTTTTTTGGAACCCAGGAAAAATGTTTGAACTCCATGGAAAACAGTATCCTGAAGTGCTTTTTGAAATCATCAATTGGACCACCCAGTCACTATCTGAAAACCAATCAGAATGAGCTCTTGCTACTTTGAAACTGATCCAAAATCACAAGTCCCTTTGACATATCGGCACTCTCAGGCGCTTTAAATGTAATCACTTGGTGCAAATTTTACAAACCTTGATAGTAATCTACTGCATTCATAAAAGAATTGGTTGCTAACAACACATAAGATAATAAATCCAATCAAGCTTCAAATTGAGCCTCATCTCTGCTTTTTCAGCCTCTGCATCTTCCTTGTTGAAGCTTTTCTTTACGTCTATAGGATACCCATACGGTACCCTCCAACTTGAACTTTTTTGTAATTTCTTTGCATATTTCTTCCTCCCCTGAGATACAAAGATTCCCGGTTTTCTTTTTGGTTGATCTCCCATGCCTAGAAAATAGGTCATTAACCCTCTAAGTTTTGAGTCATTCTCAAAGTTTGCATCATCTCTTGCTTGAACCCTTCAATCAAGCTCACATTGTCCTTTAATTGTAATAACATCAACATACAATGAGATGATAAGAACTTAAGCTCCTTTTCTTCGTCATTCGCAGACTCAAACAATCTTTACTGTAAGCCCAAACCCAGCGTATGTTCATCAATTCTACCCGTATTCAGGCCCTAGGTGCTGCCTAAACCATAAAGTGCTGTTGAGAAGGTACACTTTCTCTTCTTTCACCAAAAACCTTCTGGATGTTCAACAAAGATTTCCTCTGCGCAGCTACTGAAAATGCGGATTTTACATCTAATGGTATACTTTCCAACTCACTGAGTCACAATTGCTAACAAAAAGTCTTATCACATCAAGTTCACACCGGAGCAAAAGTATCAAAGTAGTCAACTTAAGTATTTGTGCAAAGCCCTTCACAACCAGCCTTACTTTATGCTTCACATCGGTCCATTTGCATTTAGCTTGGTTCTCAGATTAATCTATCATCCCAACAGACTTTTCTATCTTGAGGTCTTTGCACCACTCCCAAGTTATTTGATTCTTCTCTCAATCATGTTAAACTCCTCCTCGCATTGCAACCTTTCCGTATTCTTGACTTAATTTAGCTCTTCATAGTTACTAGGTTCCTCACGTATTGCACCACATTACACCTTTGATATATGTCTTCTAAAGGACCTAAATTCTTATAGGCTTATCATCTATCATATCAACTTCCTAATTTTCTGCTTCCAGATTTTGATGGTGAAGCCTGCGCTTTGATCATGGCCTCCAAGCTTTCTTTTAGCCTAATTCCATTCTTCATTTTCAACAAAGTGTACATCTCTACTGATGACAAACTTTCTATTATGTGGTTGATAGACCTTATAAGCCTTGGCAATAGAACTATAGCCAATTAAGATCCTGTGTCAGGCTCTCTCATCCAACTTATCCCTTTTAATGATATGGCACATGTATGTACTTAAACAACCAAATACTTTAAGAAATTTTAAGGATGGTTTAAAGCCATACTCAAGCTTCCAAATGGAGTTCATGTGCTATACTTCTTGCGGAGGAGTCTATTTGTAGAAAAACAATCGTGTTTGTCGCCTCACTTAACCCAGATACGGAGTGTTCTTTTCCACGCAACATACACCTTGTCATCTTCAAGATGTATCTCGTCTCCTCATCGACTCCATTCTTACTATGGAGTGTAAGGAGCACTCAATTGGTGATGAATTCCAAATTAATCACAAAATTGATTTAAGGTTGCAGATGTATACTCCTTGCCATTGTCTGATCTGATGGTCTGGATCTTGCAACAACTTTCATTTTCAACTTGAATCTTGAACTTCCATAAAATTTGAGCCACCTCAGACTTATGCTTCATAAAGAAAATCCAACATTATCTCGAAAGGAAGTCATCATTACGCAGATGACGAGGGAGAAATGCCACTTTGTGAGAGGCGTACCCTGAGGGCCCGTAACATCAAGATGCACAAGCTCGAAGCTTTTGCAGCTCATGTCACCTAGGAAATATTTTCTTAATTTGCTTGCCTAACTGACGTTTCAACGGGTAATCATCATCAAAATTAGAAGTCCACTCACTAGTTCCTTAGCTTCATACCTGAGTAGCCCTCGATGATGATAATGTCCTAGCCTTCTATGCCATATAAATCAAGAGTGTTTTCATTCACCAAGTATACAATTTGTTCCTCCTCCAAAGGATTTCTAGGAACAAAGCTTTTCCATTTCATTTTAATTCTTGAATAAATCACTATAATTTCCATCTTTAATGTGAGACAATAATCATTTTTAAATAGCACTTCCTGTATCTTTTCTCAACCAACTCGACCTGCATCAACAAGTTCGATCTATGTTAGGCGTGATACAAGACACTGTTGATTAACTTGGGCACTACACAAGTCGGGATAGTAATTGTACCTTCCCTTGACAACAATATGCTTCTTACCATCACCCACTGAACTTTTGATGAAGTGATTTCACACCATTCCTTAAACAAACTCGTCAGGCGTCATGTATCGGAGCAGCCATTATCAATGAGCCAATTGTTGAATCCATATGTTACGGCTAAACGGCAACAAACAAGCGATCTTCCTCCTCTTTATCTATTTTGCTTTCTCATTGCTGCCTTTGTTCGTGAGATAATAACTTCATGACCCACATTTGTCGACATTTAGAGCATTTAATATCTGTTTTCAAAGACTTGAAAGGTGGATGACCTTTCAAGGTAATGTCGGGCAAGGTGGATATGACTTCCTCCGCCTCCATCCCTCTCCCTTTCCAGCCTGATCTCCGCACTAGCAGTACCGCATTAGTCTCATTTTTGTTCTTCCAATTCTACCTCGTCGCTACTGATGCTTCGCTCGATAGTGCTCCTCTATCATTGTTCTTCTCATAGTCTCCTTTGTCTCAGGTTGAAGAACATTCAAAGAAGCTTTGCCAAGGAAATTTCAGATAGATCTTAAGTTTTCAAGAGTAGTAATGGGGTTGCCTTACAATTCGCATGGTAACCATATAATTTTTTCCACTAAATTTCTGAAGTCATCAAGTCTCCTCCAAGCAAAATTCCTTTACTCTATTTGCAATTCCAAGTAGATTGTCGCATACCTTTACAGCTTTCGATTCTTCATTCTTCAAGTTCAAACTTCGATCAATGAGAATCTCAGATGCTCTTGATTTTTTTTTTATCTCTCGCATATTCTCGATGCAAGGTAGTCCCATTTCTTTAGCTTTTTGGGGACATTATCCTGTAAAAATAGTAGAAGAGAGACTACGCAAATAGAACTCCGCTGGGCCTTTGACTTTCTTGTCTTTCTCTTTGTAAGATTTGCCTTGAGCCACTGTGATTTTTGTGCTAGGCACAGAACATCATATTCCTCTTCCACGCTCCCAAAGACCATAGTGGCTTCCAAATGAGTTCTATTCGAACAATCCATCTATATTGGTTCCATCAAATACCGGCGGGAGCAAGGCGCATGAACCGCGCCAACTTCCATGGACTTTAGCAATAATACAGGTCCCTTAAAGAAGGTTTGATACCAATCACAGATAATGTACCCTTTCTAAGAGAATAAAAAAGAAAGGCAAATAAATGGAATTCTCATTCAAATTCGCAATGAGAATTACAAAGATTTTAAATACAAAAATATAAACAAATTACCGAAAATAAGAAATAAAAAACATAAATAACAACCTAATTGACCTTGAAAAAATCGAGCTGATTTGAATCAACTGGTAACAGAAAATCACCAAGTAAAAGCAAAGCCCTTAAACACCAAAGATGACTCAACAAAGTTAAGGCGCTCAGTCTAACATTATCACACCACAACACCCCGGAGGTTGTCTTGAAGCGGAAATTCCAAGCTCTATAAGTAGATTCCGCAAACAAGTTCAACAGCTAGCTGCAAAGCAGCAGCGGCCTCCATATCCGCACTCGCACTGAGCGAGCCACTACATTTTGCATCTGAACTCTGTGTAATGAGGATTCGTCCTAAGAAAACACAAAGTCCACTCCACCGATTTTTTATCATCAAGATTTGTTGCCCAATCAAGACGTAAAAGCTCTTCAAACTTAAGACCGAGGTCGGACAAAGAAATGCCATAATCAAAAGTCCCTTTTTATAATGAAGAATTCTTTGCGTGCTACCCAAGAGTCAGAAGTAAAGTATGCAAAATTGGCTAAGTTTAATTCACGAAGAAAATAAATATCGCCCTCGTATGATTTAGACACCAAGAGACCTATAGCAAGCTGATATAAAGAAGGCCAGAGAAAGGTGAGTCAGAATGACCCGCACCAAATAATACAAGTTTGTAACACGTTTGACCAAGTTTGACTAAGTTTGACTAGGTTTGACCAACACTTAGTAGGTTGACCAAAGTTGACTTTTTCAAGGATGAATAATTTTGGTCGACTAAGACACTATTTTCGTAGGCCCTCGCTGACACGAAGTTCATAGACTCCATTAACGTCAAAATCCTACTGACGATAAAAAGGCGACCCCGTAAGTTTAAACTACAGTTATTTTTAAAGCAGTTGTCCAAACCGTCTTCAAATTTTTAACTAAAGCCACTTTAGACCCTATATAACATACTAGATGCCAAATGAAACCCTAGCCCCCAAGACACTTTTTGAGCTCCAAAACCCTAGGAGAAAGCACTCCAAACCGGGAACACCATTTAGGCCGAGTAGCCACCGGCGCGCCGTGGAAGATCGAACCAGAGGAGGCACCTCCGGCCAACCACAAGCTACACGCGCCGGAACCATGAGGTGCGCCACCGCCGGACGGCGCCGGCCAGAAATTCACGCCAATCGCCACGACGTAGCCGATCCGCCGCACAACCCTTGCGCGGCCGCATCGCTTTACTACCGCCGTGATTTACCATTTTTCCGCTACCAGGCCACCCCATAGCTCTTTCCACCATTTTTGACCTCGAACTCATTTCCCGTGGTCCTTTTTGCGCATTCCTCACCGATTGAATGTTACAACGAAACAAAATTGGTCAAGGTCAATCGAGTTTTCCGCCACCAGCGCCGGCTACCGACCGCGTACGGTACTAATGAGTTCCTGGTCTCGGGCTTCATTGATATGTGGTTTGTAAATTTGGACGTCGTTGTTAGTTTTCCATTTCTTTTTAGTTGTTTCGTATCATCAGAAGTTTAGACTAAATTTGGGCACGCTGGTCAAATTAAATTGAGTCGATTAGTGAAATCGATGTTTTGTGAATTGTACTGACTTATTCACTAAAACGAGGTCCTGGGGCAAAGCCCCCAATTTTGAGTATCGGTCTATAGGCACACTGAAATCAAAGTTCGTCAGGTCAAATGAGCTGGTTTCATAGTTCTAAAATTATAATAAGGCCTTCGGGTATCTCCAATGTCATCGTTCACCTGTCGGAGCCTAAGTGGTATTTTATTCATATTTCAGGCACTCACACCGAGTTGGGAAACGATCCTGCGGGGGAACAAGACTGAGCGTCTGTAGTCTGTGAGTGGTTTATATGCTTTTAAATGATTTGGGATATTATGTCGATATATCTATTATGATTTAAATACTTTACATATAACGCTTGGACGATGGTCAGTTGCATTCAAAACATGATTTTCTGCCTATAAAAACAAGTTATCATTTCATGTGAATTTTGTCAACATTTTAATTTATTTCAAAGGAAAGTTTTACTGTTCACGATTATCGGTGGTGCTTTAGATATTTTAAGTACATAGATTGAAGTTGTAAACTTTCTTGAAAAACTATTGTTTTAAAAAGGTGGATCGTGAGATTTCGTGGACTCGACCTGCAGATCGGGCCGGGAAAGCTGGTACATGTGAGAAAGCGGTAAATCCAAGAGGCTGGTTAACACGTTGGCTTTAACGTCACCTTGAGGTTTATTAGAGGACACGGATGGACAAAAGTTCACTCAGAGGTTTGTTAAGCACACGCGGATGGCCGATTTACCCGGAGGTTTGAGCAAGGGCCACGTGATTTTTCAAGTTTACCCTAAGGTTTATTAGGTGCCACGCGATGGCTAGGCTTACTCTGACGCTTATTAGGTGCCACGCGGACGGTTTCGCTCGCCTCGAGGTTCGTTAGCCATTAATGGATGGCCGTCTACTGGGAGGTTTGTTAGTTGCCACGTGATGGCCTGGGTCTACTGAGGTTCGTTAGTCGCCATGTGATGGCCTGGTCTACTGAGGTTTGTTAGTTGCCACGTTGATGGCCAACCAATGTGTTCATTAGTTGTCACTGGCATTTATAGGCTTACCGACTCGCTTATGATGGGTATGTAAAAGGACATACGATTTTTCTAAATATGGTATAACTATTTTTTTTTTTTATATACAATGTTACAGGCATTTCATGGTTATTTTATTACTTGATGACTATACATGTTTTGTGCTTGGCTTTAGTTGTGAACGTCGTATTATGTTTTCCTTAACATTGTGTCGGCTAATTGTTGAGAATGATCTCGCATATGTTGGATTTGGGTAAAGTCAGGGTTTTGTGAAATGTTTTAACCGGGAACTTTACAAAAGAGTGAACTAAGGTTTTGAGAGAAGAAATCTTTGAAATTAAAACAGCACTTCCTATATAAACTATGCCACCATTGAGATTTATTATCTCACACATCGCTTTCTTTAAACTGCTCCCCAGGTCCGCATTGCACTTCCAGTGGCCCATTTCGCACGATTCGACGCCTCTCCCCGCCACACCGCCAGCACTTCATCGCTAGCCATCTATTTTGTTTTTGTGGTATTGGACCTATTAACTTTTACTGCACTTCTAAATTCACAATATCTATAACTTTTCCCATGAACTGTGCCGAACTGTATGAGTCTAGTTATATTAGTGTTGTGATACTTTATTTATAAATGGATATTAGGTTAACGCAGTGTCTTCTTCCTCCTTAAAGTGGAGTCCCACCGTATCTCCTGGGTCGTATAGTGGAACTTCACTCAAAGTGACCACCCGGAAATCCCGAGGGCATCCGGCTCGGGTCCCGTCACCATCGTATTTGTGTTCCCGACCTTACGACATTACTATGCAACTCATCCAATGTTTGTATACCTTCCTAACCTATCCTTGAAATTGATTAGTTCTTCTTCCCGGGGATGGCACTTGGGAGGTTGTGTATAGATCGCTGACAATGAATAAGGTAAATCATTCAGAACTCGATATCCTTTGCCCTGATTGATGACCTATTCGATCACCCGTGGAAAAGAGTGTTCTTCAAGAGTGACTCGAGGTCGCGGTTCCATTAGTTAGGATTAGGAATCGAACATTCCTAAAGACGGTATCTTCAAGACGAGATGGGCGTTATGAGTTTCTAGAAGATGTCTTTCAAACTCACCAATGCCTGCAAGAAATTATGGATTTAATGAACCGGTCTTCTCCGCCCATACTTAGATCGGATTGTCATCGTCTTTCATGTATCGATATTCGTGAACTCGAGAAGCCAGTTGGAACATGAGAGACATTTGCTTGTGTCGCATTTTAAGGCAATACCTTGTATGCCAAGTTCAAGAAATGAGAATTTTGGTTGGGCCGAAAGCGGGTTTCTGACATGTAGTTTCGGGCCGATGGCATTTAGGTGGATCCTCGTAAAGCATAAAGGGCAAATCGGGAGCAACCAACTATGGTGACAGAGGTGTGGAGTTCCTAGGATTACAGACACCAGAGCTCAGAAGGGTTCTCAAAAAACAATGTGACCACTTCATTGTTTGACTAGAAAGGAGATCGAGCCAAAAGCGCAAAGGTCATGGCTCGATTCAGAAATGGTTCTTTTCAGTGGCTCGTCGGGGAATTTCTCCCAACCCCAGATTTGAAGTTGATACTGGGAGGTAAGATCCCATCCCGCTATTGTGTAAGGATTTGAGGGGATTTTGTATAGAGGGGATATGATTCATGGATTACTTTGAAGTTAGATTTCATCCAACCTTAGATCAAGCCGAGCGATGAGTTGGCAAAACCATTCTTGTTTAAGATGTGTTTTGGAAGATGTTTCTCAAGTTGAATAGAGTGGCTTTGATGTGTGTTTGAGTATTGGGATTGATTTGTTGGGAACTTATGGAAAAAAAAAAAGTAAACGGCAATTCGCATTTTTTGTGGCTGGATTTTCTCGCAGGCCAAGGTATTTTTGGCCATAACTTGATTATTTTTGTCTAAACTCGTGGATTCGTTGAAAAAGAACCTTAGCACTTATCTGCAGAATGAGTATTATGGAGATAGGAATACAAGAGGTGATTTATGTTGAGTGCGTTGTTTGTGTAACCCTAATAATGAGTGTTGAATGTCGATCCTGGGTAGTGGGCAGAGTGCACTGGGGGACTGGGCGTTTATGTCAGAAGGTATAAGGACATATGAGTCGAGGGTGATAAAGTTAATAGACCACTTGAGTAATTTTTTTTTATGTGACACGGATTGTGAGAGGCTAAGGAATCTTATGACTTGTTATTTATGCACTTCGAGTAGCCTCGTTTCTCGACTTCTTTCGGGAGATTCTACTTATCATTTGAATCTAAGGAAAGTAGGGATCTTATAGCCTTCTTGCTTGTACTGTGGTTTGATGTTGTAGAATTTCAGATCATCTGTGCCTTTGACCGTTTGAGGGTCCCGACTATGCAGTGGATACTAGACGATGACTAGTTCCCCGGGTCAGAGTCCCAGCTGGGTCGCGCATATACCTGATGTGGGCAGGCGCCCTCGCGGCAAGTCCCACCTCACGTTGCTCGGGATGATCTACAGTCCCCGGTGAAAGCCTAAAAGAGTCACCGATGATGGTTGGGACGGTGGTAGCATTGAGCATTCATGTGTTTCATCATCAACCTATTATCTCGTAAAATGCTCATGTTTCTTGAGATATCTTGAATTCATGTATAATTGAATGTTTTTATGAGCATGGCTTGTTAGGGGATTCACTACCGAAGTCACTTCAACTCATCCCTATTATTTCCTCCACCTTAGATTGCGTACGAGACCAAATCAGGGTGGATATGAAAGTCGGGACCTCAGAGTTTTGAGGATGGAAAGATCAGATGTGCCAACTTGGGCCATATTGGTGGTCGAGTATACATTTTGATGAATATTTAGCATTATGTGGATATTCACACCGTATATTCGGGATACTTGGTATCTTTCAGGATCATTGTACATTTGGCTCAGGTAGCCACTAGTTTTGGAACCTGTGTAAATGTTATTTTGATCAAGTGTAAGTGTATAGCTTGGGTACATTGAGAATCAACTCAGATCGATATGTGTGTAGGCTCGTGGGAGCATCCTATAGAAGTGTTTTACTATGCTCCCGTGATTACTTCGCGGAACTTGTGCCCGAGTCAGAAAATAATAACATAAACCACATCTGCGGATTTGCAGACAAGTCTGCGATCACTCAAGCATTGAGATGTCACTCACGAGTATCAGATGGGAACCACTGGCACCCATTGGCGTTGAAATGAAAACCCGCAAAAGGGAAACGCCAGGTCCCCGTGATCGCGCAAACATCGTGGACAAGGTTGATGCTATAATGCGCAAAGTTGGAAGCAGTCATGATAAAAAGGAGCTGTTGACAAGCATAGAAAGGATCTTGAGTTTGAGGTCGAGGATCGAAAGATTTTAAAACCTCCCTGAAGGGTAGACTGGGGAAGCGAGAAAGCCAAATCCTCGCTACATCGACCTTTGAGATTGTCGAGAGGATGTGTCCAAAGGGCCTATAGATTTGACTTGCTTCTGAGGCATTTTCTGAGGCATTTTCTGGCCCAATGTGTTCCACATTCCATGCTACGCAAGCATATTCCGCATTCCTCACACGTGTCGAGACACCGCAGATTGAGCCGAGGGATGACTATCCTATGATGAGCAAACAGCCTCGCATTCGGCAGAGAAGATATATGAGCCGCAACAAGACAATATCCTGCTGAAGGTCCTTCAGAGGAACCAATTCAGTCGAGGAAGCTGACTGGGAGAGGGAAGACCAAATGTAGAGCCAAGATCCTTATCTCTTCCATAACACGTACTTAATTCTCGTGGACAAAATTTTCTTTTTAAGGGGGTAGATTGTAATGACCCGCACCAAATAATACAAGTCTGCAACACGTTTGACCAAGTTTGACTAAGTTTGACTAGGTCTCACCAACACTTAGTAGGTCGACCAAATACTCTTTTTTCAAGGATGAATACTTTGCTGACTTAAGACATCATTTCATAGGCCTGGCCGACACGAGTTCATAGATCGTCAACGCCAAAACCCGACTTAAAAGATAAAAAAGTTATGACCCCGGTAAGTTTAAACGGCAGTGTTTTAGCAGTGTCCAAACTGCCTTCACCCTTATAAATGAAAAGCGACCCTAGACTACAAACATGTTTGGGATGCCAAATTGTTCCTAGCCCCCAAGACACTTTGCCCAAACCTAAGAGAAAGCTTCCAAACCGGAACAATGGCTTAGGCCGAGAAACACCAAGCGCTGGCCTGGAAGATCAACATAGTGAGGCACCTCCGCCCAACCACGTTACACCGCCGCTGACCATGAGGCGCGCCGCACCGCTGCACGATGCCTACCGAAAATTCCTCACACCGCCAACCGCCTGACACGCCGTGGGATCCCGGGGCCGGCCGAACCGCACGGTGGTCGCAACTGCTTGTCACCGGGTTTTCGTGATTTTCATTATTTTCCGCCACTCAGGCCACCCCATAGCTCTTTCCACCATTTTCGACCCCTCGAACTCATTTCTCGTCCCTTTCGCAGATTCCTCACCGATTGAAAGTTACAACGAAAACAAAATTGGCCGAAGGTTGAATCGAGTTTTCGCACTACCTGTGTCTACTGCCACTCGCCGAATTAGACTAATGAGTTCGCCCTTGGCATTCATCGATATGTGGTTTGTAAATTTTGGACGTCGTTTTGTTATTAGGTTTCATTTTTAGGTTGAGTTTCGTAATTAATGAGAAGTTTAGACTGAAATTGGGTATCAGTTGGTCAAATTAGGCAAAATTGGAGTTGGATAAATGAAATTGGATGTTTTTAGGAATTATTGGATGGTCCAATTTCTAAAAACGAGTCTTTAAAAGTCTCAATTTTGAGTATAATTCGTCTAGGCACACTGTATAATCGGGTTCGGCTTGTCAAATTGAGCGGTTTCATAAATAAAATTATACTAAGGCTGGGCATTCCAATGTCATTGGTTCAATTGTTGGAGCCATGGTATTTATTCATATTTCGTGCACTCACACCGTAGTCAAAAACGATCCGCGAAACAAGATCGAGCACCGAAGGTCCGTGAGTGGTTTATATGCTTTTAAATGATTTTGGGATATTATGTCGACATATCTATTATGATGCAAATACTTTACATATACCGCTTTTTGATCGGGGAGTGGTTGCCAGATTCAAACATGATTTTCTAAGCTTCATATAAAACAAGTTATTATTCATGAATTTTGTCAACATTTTAATTATTTCCAAGTTTTAATGTGTTCATGGATGAGTCAGGGTGTTTGGATATTGGGTACATAGATTGAAGTTGTAAACTATCTTGAAAAACTATTGTTTTAAAAAGGTGGATCGTGAGATTTCGCGGATCGACTTACCATCATGAAAGGCATGTGAGAAAGAGAACCGTTATATTGGTTAACATTTGACGGCTCGCTTACTCCGGTGTTTATGAGGACACACGCATTACCGTGTTCACTTGGAGGTTTGTTAGTGCCACGGATACCAGTCACCCGAGGTTTGTTAAAGGCCACGACGCTTCACCAGGTTATTGCGTGCCACGCGATGCGTCATCAGGTTTATTAGGTGCCATGCGATGGTCGGCTCGCCTTCGAGGTTTGCCATATGAAGCCGCCACGGATGGCGTGTCTACTGAGGTTTAGTTGCCACGCGATGCCTTCCAGTCTACTGGAGTGTTTGTTAGCTGCCATTTGATGTCAAATCACAAATTATTAGTTGTCACGGTCGTGAGGCTTACAATAATGGGCTTATGATGGGTATGTGGTATGGATCGCTTTGTTGATTTTCTAAATATGGTATAACTATTTTTTTTTTTTTATATACTCATGGTTATGGTGCATTTCATAGTTATTTTATTACTGGTGACTATACATGTTTTGTGCTTGGCTTTTGTGTTGTGAATACCAGACAGTGTTTTCCTTTAACATTAGGTTCGCTAATTTATGGAGAATGATCAGACATGTTGGACTTAAAGTAAAGTTGGGTTTGTGAAATACTTTAAACTGGAACTTACAAGAGTGAACTAAGGTTTTGAGAGAAGAAATCTTGAAATTAAAAATGTTAATTTTTATAAACTATGCCACTCACCTGAGATTTATTATCTCACATTATCGTTTTAAATTTGTTCCCAGGGTCCGCATGGGTCAGAAATCATTTCGCGCCTGATTCGACGTTCCTCTCCCCGCCACAACCGACTTCTATCGCAGTTAATCATTTTTGTTTTTTATGGTATCGACTTATTAATCTTTTACTTAAAACCCTAAATTCATACCTTAGAACGCCTCGATGATCCGTGGTCGACCAGATGAGTCTTTAGTTATATATGTTAAGATACTTTATTTTATAAATGGGATAGGTTAACGCAGTGTCTTCTTCCCTCCTTAAAGCGAGTCCCACCGCATCTTCCCTGGGGCGATGCTGAATCCACTGAAGTGACCACCCGGGAAATCTCGGAGGGTATCCTGCCTGGGTCCTGTCATGAGCTATCATCCTGGCAAAGTTTATTAGCTAAACTCATAGGAATAGAACCGGGTCAGAGAATCGAAAAAGTACATTTGTTCGCAAGTGGTATCAAGAGAATATTTAGCTCATTGATATGAAAAGTGTAATTACCGTAGTACCTAAACTCCTTAAAATAATGAACATCCCCAAGAGTTTTTGAGGGGAAAAGGAATTATTCGGTCTGAATGAGAATATCGAGCAAGATTAACTTCCCATGTGATCAAGATATCGTCCAAATACACAAGGACAAAGAGCATGAAGCCATGAATACAGGCAAAAAATAGTGAGGAACCAGAAACAGAGGACTGAAAACCCTAATAATGCTTAAGAGTGAGATTAAGACGATCAAACCAAACTCTGGGGAGGTTACAGGCCATATAAAGCCTCATGATTTGGCAAACAAATGGGACCTAAGGGGGATCTTTCAAAACCACTGCCACCCATTAAAACAATCTCATCATGCTTCCATTCGTGAAAGCATTCTACTATCAACTTGTTGAAGAATGCATGAGTAATGTACCTAAGGAGAAAATAATTATGATAGTGGTGTTGATTTTAACCACTGAAGGGTTTGTTGAAAAACTCTTGGCAAACTAACTGCCATATTTGTCATGGTGCCATCCGCATGATATTTGGACATAAGACCCACTTCATTTCGAAAGAGGTGGAATCAAATCCCGTGTTTTTGTCTAAGAGAGCTTGAAATTAATTCCATATGTTTTTCCAATGATGATTAGGAGAGTCAGAACAGTAAGTGGCTCAGTGGACAATAGAACTAATAGTAGATAAGTATGTCCTAGGTTTAAGAATTGTCGTATTTTGCCTCGCTCAGGATAGATGTATAGAACAAACAGAGCAATAAGTGGTTGAGAAGAAGTAAGAACAAACAAGGAAGTAGAGACAACGTAGGGATTTGTGAAGAAGAAACTGGGTGATGATAAAGGTGAGATGTGGGGAATGTAGAGCAAAAGGGACACTAGTGTTATCAACGTAAGGAGATATCGAAGAAGTGTCTTTAGAGAAGAAATGCATCATTTGGAGCTATTGTTGGCTGAGAAGGCAACCGACTAAAATAGAGAGGAATTTGATGATTGAAAGAAAAGGATGTTGGCTAATCGACCGCAGCCACCCCAAGCCAAAGTGAAAATGAAAACGTGAAGAAGATGAAGACGGCTAATGTGGAATAAGGAGACATTGGTGAGAACAACTTAAGATATGAAAAGGATCGGCAACCTTCGCAACATTTTTAAGAAATTCAAGATTAAGAATATGAGCTTTAGATCTGGTAGATGAAAACTCTTCTAAAGTTTTCCGGATTTCAGAAGAGGTGTGATACAGGTCACACGTACAAGCATTGATTCGCACATTGAAGATAAAATTCAACTTACCAAAAATCGAATTAATCGACACCCATGTGTGTAATCGTAATTAATGCACTATCGATAAAACGAGGTTGAGATTGAGTGTCGATAAGGAACCTTTCAAGTTCATACGCACGATAAGGAGATGGTGAAGAAGGAGCAGAGATGCTATCGATTTAATTCTATTTGCTCCATGTCATGATAAGAACATACAGAATCGAAAGACTATTTTATTACTCAAAGAGAGAGAGAGAGAGAGAGAGAGAGAGAGAGAGAGAGAGAGAGAGAGCGTAGAGTTCAAAAAAATTACGTATGAGAAAGGAATCATATATATACAAGCAAGAATCATTCTAGAAGAGAAGAACTTGTTCCGCAAGTCTTCACGCAACAGTGATTAGCAGCCAGAGTGTATAACATGCTTCTCGTGTATGATCTTCCTTGTATAGTTTGAGAAGATATGACAGATGCTCATAAATAGATAAATAGTATTATATGGTTTTTTGATAAAATCAGGAGTTGAAAACGAAAGTAGTGATTGGTGAAGGTTAAAAATTGTGTGGTTTATTTATCGTCTCACAGGTCTAAAGGTTTATAGTTCTTCCCACGCCTACACATAATATCATGGAATGATGGTTTTCGTACTGATGGTTTAAAATATCAGCGCGCCAAGAAACAAAAAACACGAGCCCAAATGCCAAAGCGCAGAAGGATTAAGAAGAGCCTAGCACCAATGTCGGGTCTCGATGACATCCCCGCCATTCTTCTCTCACACGCCGCCATTCGCGCCATTCGCCATTCTTCCAGCCGCCTTCTCATGTGGGGCCTGCACCCACTCCACCCTTCAAAATGCCGGTAATGTAATCTCAAAGAATTCGTATGAAAGGAAAATACTCAATCTCCACCAATTAGAAAACAAAATATTTCCTAATTATTGCCCATAACACCATCCCTTATTAATCTGCTAACAATAAGGAAAGTTAAAATTCCCACCAATGGGAGGAATATCATATCATCATCCAACTAAAGTCATCAATTATCCTTACACCTGCCATTTATATGAAAGAAAATCTCCACCCTGTGGGAGGAATATCATCCCCTCCAATAAGGAAAGATACGATTCAAGGTCGCCATCTAACCGAAAGTTACTGATCATCCATTATAAATACTGTACACCCCATCGCTGAAAGGTACGCAGACTAACGACAAAAAATTCATTCTGCCAGCTGGATTCTTCTTTTTCCCTGAAAGAACCGACTTAGACGGAGAGGGCAACGGCGCAGTCCTCACGACCTTTTTGTTTCTTGCTTTGCAGAGGAGTCCAATCAGAGTCAACGGATCGCCCAAACAATCCGAAGACGCCAGTTTCCGCCCGCTGAAAAGCATCACCGCCAAGACCGCGCATGGAACGACAGCCTTTACAAATAAAGTCGACCTCTCACGATTGATGGTATCAACCGAATACGCTGTGAGCAACAATTCAATCCTCCGTTAGATGCAAGATCAACAAAGCACTGGACAACCGATCTTCCGGGAGGCACGTTAGAGATAGTGCAGCCAACACGCATTTAGGTGAGGCGTCAAGGCCACCAACAACACTACTAAAATGTCGGAACAACTCACCGTGCAACACGATGCCCCTAGAGACACAACAGCCCAAAAGACCAAAACCCTATTAATTCGAGAAGATAACACTGACCCTCGCCGAGAAGCGATAGAGAGGGGAAACTATCCACACTGGTGGAGCATGATCCTACTAACTCCCTGAGAGCAGACGAATGAGGGAAGAGGTCAGGAGCAAAGGCCAGGAACATCCAAAGAAGAAATCACCACATGAAGGTAGAAGGGTGAAAGGCCGAGTCTACCATGACTTTTCCAACAAAACTGGTCTCCATTCACCACGGGGAAGCCGACTTCCTTCCAAATAAAGTTCGTAATGTCGGGGATCGAGACGTTTCTAATTAAAACAAAAAGACCCATACACCACCTCAATATGTACAAAATAAGATGGAACTGGCATCGAGCCATGTGAGCTTAGGAGCCCAAAGAGCTCAATCTGAAAGAAAGAAACCCTCCGACAACTTCGTCGCAGTCCCACGCGGAAGGTAACATGGAAAGGTTCCCGAGGTGGCCATCCCGCATGAAAGTCAACCCCGCCGTAAGACAGACAACACCAAATGATCGCGGAGTTCCACAAGGATCATGAAAAACCAAACAAATGACTGCATCCATCTGGCGAGATTGAACACGGATCCAACGCGGATATTCTTAAATTCTCGACACGCGCCTCGCGCGGGCAGCAGCCACGTGGAGCCATGGTGCCTCAAAGAGCCCGAGTTTCGCCGCAGCTAACAAATACCAAAAAGGCTATGTGCCTACAGCCATGTGAAGCCTCAGAGCCCTGGGCCAGTCACAGAGCTTAATAATCTAAAAGGCCATAGCTCAAGAGCCCAAGAGGCTCACTGCAGAGCCTAACAAACAAAGGTCAGCTACCCAGCCATGAGTCAAGAGCTCAATAGCTTAGTTTCAGAGTTTAACACCAAAAGGCTGGCAAATACAACGAGCTATGTAGCTCTCAGAGCTCAAAGAGTTTACTTTGCGTGAGCTTAAATGTACCGTGAAGGTCAAGTAGCCACGAGCCTTGTAGCTCAAGAGCCCAAGAGGCCTGGGCCAGAGTTTAACAAACAAAAGGCTAAGTAGCCACGGAGCCATGTAGCTCAGGAGCCCGGTAGCTTAGTTTGCAGAGTTTAATAGCCCAAAAAGGCCAAGTAGCCACGGAGCCATGTAACTCAGGAGCCCAGTAGCTCAGTTCGCTGAGCTTAATAGCTCAAAAAGGCCAAGTACCCACGGAGCTATGTAGCTCAAGAGCCCAAGCAGAGCCTCGCCTTTGCAGCCTAATAGCTCGTGAAGTGCCAAGAAGCCACGTGAGTCATGAAGCTCAGAGTCCAAAGAGCTCGCCATAGTTTAACAAATTTCAAAAGGCCAAGTAGCCATGGAGCCATGTGTAGCTCAAAGAGCCCAAGAGCTCAATTTACGCAGTTTAACAAATTTCAAAAGGCCAAGTAGCCACGAAGCCATGTAGCTAGAGCCCAAGAGTTCGCCTTGCAGCGGTATCAGCCTCAAAAGGCCAAGAAGAAGGAGCCATAGCTAAGGAGCCCAAGAGCTCGGGCCTTAGTTTACCAAATTTCAAAAGGCCAGTAGCCATAGAGCCATGTAACTCAGAGCACAAGAGCCTGGCCATAGAGCTGCACACCTCAAAAAGGCCAAGTAGCCATGGAGCCATGTAGCGCCTCAGAGCCCAATAGCTCAGCCTGCAAAGCATAGCAGCTCAAGAGGGTCTTAGCCGCCTACATTCCGGGGGCCAAGCCTCGTCGCGGAGAGGGTCTTAGCGCCCGAAGCCTGAGTTCAACCCGTAGCTTAGCAGCCTTGATGGTAGGTCTTGGGCCACCCAGAGCCTAGTAGTTCGGGCCACAGAGGAGGAATCTTAGCACCCCTGAGCCCGCAGCTTCGCCTCAGGAGCTTACTGTACCAAGAAGGCCTTACGCCCAAGAGCCCAAGAGCTCGCCTTGGGTGTGAGCTTAACAGATCGTGAAGGCCTCTATCACCCAGAGCCCTATACCAAGCCAGAGTCTAACAACGAAAGGCCTCAGCCTGTGGAGCCCAAGAGGCCATAGGCTGCACAGCCTTAACAAAACTGTGTGAAGGAAGCCCCGCCGCCCCAGGAGCCCAAGAGCTCAATCTCTTCGCAGCCTTAATAGCTCAGGAAGGCCTTAGCGCTCACGAGCCCCGTAGCCCAGTTTGCAGAGCTTAACATCTCAGGAAGGCCTTAGCGCCCACGAGCCCAGTAGCTCAGTTTGTAGAGCTTAATAGCTTAGGAAGGCCTCAGCGCCCACAAGCCTTGTAGCTCAGTTTGCAGAGCTTAACAACTCAAGAAGGTCTTAGTCTGTGAGCCCAAAGAAATTACTTTGCAGAGTTTAACAAATAAAGAAGGCTCTCAGCGCCTGAGCTCAGAGCTTCGCTAGAGCTTAACATCAGAAGGCCTTGGGCCGCCACAAGCCCCCGAGCTCGCCTTGCAGAGCTTAACAGCTCAGACAACCTTGTCACCCAGAGCCCAATAGCCTGGGCCTCAGTCTAATCGTCAAAGGCATAACACAAACCCGTGAGCCCGGTAGCTCGCGGGCTAAAACAGCCGTATATTACCAGAACCAAGCATCTCAATTTAGTGAAACAATATTAATCAACAAATCCCGGCAGATATCAGCAAAAAGTCAATGTCAGAAGCAATACAGCCCTTGCCTACGACCGCTTTAGCCAAAGGCTCGGGGGGCAATTGATGGGGTTTAAAATATCAGCGCCACAGTCTTAACACTAAATTTCAAATGCCAGACTTAAGAAGGGATTAAGAAGCAGGCCTAGTACCAGTGTTGGGCCCTTGATGACATCCCCCAAATATAGGCCCAAAACAAGGGCCCAATTCACCCCTTCAAAGGTAATGTAATCAAAGAATTCGTATTAAAGGAAAATAATCAATCTCCACCAATTAGGAAAAACATAATATTCTAATTATTGCCCATCAATTATCCCTTATTAATCGGTTAACAATAAGGAAAGAAAATCTCTCACCCAATGGGAGGAATATCATATCATCATCCAACTAGGAAAGTCATCAATTATCTCTTATTAATCGGTTTACGATAAGGAAAGAAAATCTACCACCTAGTGGGAGGAATATCGTATCATCCTCCAATAAGGAAAGATACTCATTTAGTGTCAGCCATCCAACTCGGGAAAGTTGTCATGATCATCCATTATAAATACCAGCCACCCCATCTGAAAGGTATGCACTTACTACGTAAAATTCTATTCCCCGAAGCAAAGGATCTTCTTTCCTGAAAGAACTGACTTAGGCATCGGAGAGGCAACGGGCGAGCCCCGCCGATCTTTTTTATTTCTTGTTTTTGCAGAGGAGTCCAATGTACGGAGTCAGCAGACCGGCCTAGCAAATCCAGCACGCTCAAGCCCAGTTCCGGTTGAAAAAGCATCATCAACTTCCACTCATCGATATATTTGTATATATTGCTATGTTATAGGACAAGATCTTTTCCACATCCTTTATGGTTGGAAAGTTCTTTATTTATCATTGCTCATTCTTGTTAGTTTATTATTATTGTTAGGTGAAATATTAACACGTGAATAGTCTTAATTTTCTCCTTTCAACCTCCCAACAATCACACAAATTAGTGAATTACCAAAGATGTGTATGCCCATATGATTCCCATCTTATTAATTTATTATGTAAAAGAATTGAGAAGGATACCACAAGTGAATAGTGTTAATATATATATATATATATATATATATATATATATATATATATATATATATATATATATATATATATGTGTGTGTGTGTGCGTGTGTGTGTGTGCGCAGGTGTGTGGTGGTGTGTAAGGCAAGGCCAAGACACGTTCACTATCGAGTGGCCATGACAAACGGAGGAGACATGGCATAGCCTCCAAACTTCATTCCGTTACTAAGACAGTGGCGCCCTCGCTTTCTTTGCAAACCGTGCAGCCGGTCCCGTTTCTCCTTCTCGCCTCCCAAGTTCATGCACCCAAATTCCCAAGAAAGGCCTGCCCACACGGCCTAACTTCTCGCAAGTCGTACATGCTCCCGCCTGCCCGGCCACCGTTGCCGCTGTCATGGGTACCGGAGCACAAATGAAGCTTCCACCATGGCCACCACCTCGACTTCCGATATTCCTACGGTCATTTGCACCAAGTATAACTATATATCATATGTCATAAAATCATGGGATTAAACCTAACTTGCAAATTTATTTTTGCTTCGTAGTTTTTCTTTCATCTTCCCGTAATGTTTGTGTATGTTTTGTACACATAAAATGAATAAAATTAAATAACATGTAACAATTAGTATGCTGTGTGTTAGTTTCACTCTTGATGTGGTGTAACCTTGTGGATTTTGAATAATTCATCTACAAAAATAAAAAGACCTAGTCTGAATCATGAACACATTTTTCCTTGCTTAATCTTTTGAATAGGTGAACCCAAACACATTAATATCATATTTAGATAGCGTTTGTTTTTTTATTTAATGTTAAATAGAACTTTTATTTTGAATAGCGATTAATAGGATATATTTAGTTATTGGTTTTCTAAAAACAAAATCGATCTTTAATTTTTATTTAAATTTTGAGAAAATAAATTTTGAATAAGAATTTAAAAAACATATGTTGTTATTTAATTAAAGGAAATGAATCATGAGAATTTTAATTGGTTTATAAAGTATATACTTTTTCATATTTGAATTTCTAATTTTTCTTAATAGAAAAACATTAAAAAAAAAAAGCCAAAAAGTCAAATCTTTTGGATTTTTCTATTGAACCAAAATTTTAAAAACAATTTAACAATAAGCCATGAAAAAGTAAAAAAAGAAAAACAAAATATTTGAATGCAAAACCCAAAAAACAAATACCGTCTAGTTTCATAGTATTTCATTTATATTTGATTTTTCTAAAATTTTTACTAGAAAATCAACACAAGAATCTTTATTTCTCCTTTGGTACTTTCCACTAATCAAACAATCTAAGAAATCTATATTTCCAAAGTCAACTATGATCGGCCTTTTGAATTAATATTCCCTCTAAGTTTCTAGGATATATAGTCAGAATGCATTCACTTTCACGTTAAATATGAGAGAGGTGGAGACTGAAATAAATCTTCAAGTTGGAATATAATTTTGCTTTCCTTAGCCTATTTTTCTGGTCAATTTCAGTTCTCCCACGTTATATATATGACATTTGACAAGCGCTTAGAAAACCTTGTTGTCAGTAATGATTTCTCCTCTTTGACTTCTTTAACTCAAATTTGGTCTCCTCACTGCTTTCTATTCTAAGGAGAACAACTGTATCACGACTAACTGGGTAATTAAGATTTATGTTCATGATATTCTAAGGAAATATGGTTTATGATATTTGTAATTTGTGTTGATAGGTTATATATTCATGTTATTTCAAAACTCAAACACTTCCTTAATAAGTTAAATACAAATAATATGATTCAAAATATGAACCCAAATATAATATTTATTAAATAAATACATATCTTATGATACATTTAATAATTGGGTACGTCTTCATTAAATCAGTATGATCATCTTCCAGCTCCCAGTTTATTTGCTTAAAAGTAATATCATTATGATCATATTAATTAATATAAATATAAAATAGGTCGAATTGGATAAAATTAGTCTTATGCAAATTAAATAACCAAAAAAAAAAAAATCTACTTATTAAACACGTTTTAAGTTGATACCAATCTTAACCTAAAACATGATTATCCTATGAAAATACATTGTTAAATTAAATTATTTCCTATTATTGGTAGGATTTCTTTTTTTCTTAACACTTAGATTTTGTTTCCTTTAGGATTCTTCTAAGTAGTTTTCAATGCTTATACAAAAACCTTGTTATATAGGTAATTTCACTAAGTTATTGAATAAGACCTTTCTATTATTCCCAATTGAAGTTTCCTAATTTCAACACATGGTATCGAGCCAGTTTCACAAGAAATTTAATCTTAAACAACTTTCGCGATCCAACTTCGCGTGATCACACAATTCTTGGTGCGATCTCACAATTGGTGTTTCTCGACGATTTCAATCTTTGGCGTTTGGCATTTTTCTTTTTGCGGGGTTTTTTTTTTTTTTTAAAGTAGTAAATCTACAATCTAGTATTTCGTTTGCCCCTATTTTTTTTGTTTTTTAATTATGGCTATTGAAAGAGACGATTCACTTCAATCTATGAGTATGAGGTCGATGGAAAGAATTATTCATTGAGTTATGTGAGGAGAAATTTTTCAAGGAAAAAATTTGTGGGGATATGTTATAGGAACTTGTGTTAAACCTAAAAGTACTAATAAGGATAATGCTACTGAGTTAGATACATGGGAAGCAAACAATTCAAAAATTATTACTTGGATTAACAATTTTGTTCAGCATTCAATAGGTGCACGTTTGGCAAAGTATGAGACGACAAAGGAGGTTTGGGATCATTTGTGGAGGCTATACACTCAATCAAATTTTGCAAAGCAATATCAATGAGATTGACATACGTGCTCTTTAAGAAAGGAATATGAGGTTCAAGAGTTTTATTCTCGCTTATGACAAATCTGGGATCAATCGTTCTGGCTGCACTGAATGAATTAAAGGCATGTGATGCCCCAGGCTGCTCATAGAGAAGAGCAAAGACTAGTTCAGCCTTTACGGATCTTCCCAGTTGATTTTGAAGGATTTATGGTCTCGGGCCTTGTATCGTTCTCCACTTTTGTCTGTTGACTCAATTGTTAGTGAGTTATTAGCTGAACAAACACGTCTTAAGTCATATTCTGAAAAGGGAATTATTTCTACTCCGAATCCTTCTGTGTTGGCAATACCTTCTAAGACGTCTTCTAATAATCGATCAGACCTCCACAAGGGTCGCTTCGATGAGTCAAGTAGCTAGAAGTAAAGGTCATTGGAAGGTTCAATGTCCTAACCTGATAAACCAAAACTAGTTGCAGCAACAATCTTAGCCTTGGAAGCCTGGCAACTAGACATAATCCAATGCTAACATACCACCTTAAGGCTACAAACCACCTTAGGGCTACAAACCACCACAGTTTGATACTATAGCAGTAGTCGCATCAGGTTCTTTCCCTGATCCTAGTACCCTGGCTAAGTCATTTTAGAAGTTTCTCTCCCTACAACCATAAGCTATGTCTGCCTCTTCTTCGTAGGCCAGTTGATTCACAATTCTCCAGCATGTCAGTTCTTTACATGGATCTCTGAACTGCAAGCCATCATATGTCTCTAGATTCTTCTTGTTTTACCTCTATGTCTCATTTGTCTTCTGTTCCTGTTATGATCGTTGATGGCACTCTTATGCCTTTAGCAAGTATTGGTTTTGTTGTTACCCCTAATCTCTCTCTCTCTCTAATGTTTATCATAGTCCGAACCTCATCAATCTGCTTATACTGTTGTCAGGTAATTTAATAATTTAGCCACTCTTTTTACTTTGTTGTTTTGTAAGATTTGCACTTTAGAGCTGATTAGACAGCTATAGGAAGTGGGGGGATTATATGTTTCTGGATGAAGTTAAAAGTGTCTCGTTGTCGTCACCGTTGATTTGTCATCTTTTCGTTTGAGTCCTTCTTCTTATAGTTTTTATTTTTGGCATTCTCGCCTTGGTCATGTTTCGTTTTCTCGTTTGACATTTTTAGGATCCATAGGGACTTTAGGAAAGTTACAAACTCATGATGTTTCTGATTGTAGTGGATGTAAAAGAACCAAATTTTCATCTTTACCTTTTAATCAAAGTGTTTCTGTCTTTTCTTCTCCATTTGATCTGATTCATTATGATGTATGGGGCCTTCTTCTGTTCCCACAAAAGGAGGGTCTCAATATTATGTTATTGATGATCATACTTGCTATTGTTGGGTTTATTTGGTGAAACATCGTTTTGAATTCTTCGAGATATACAAAGCCTTTCGTGCTCTTGTAAAATCTCAACATTCTTATGTTATTAAATGTTTTAGGTGTGATTTGGGTAGTGGGACTACACTTTGAATAAATTTTTGAGTTCTTGCCTAAATGGAACAATGCAACAAACATCGTGCATGTGATACTCGAAGAAAATGGTGTTGCTGAAAGAAAACATAGGCATATTGTTGAAACTGCTTGATCTCTCTTATTATCGGCTTCTGTTCCTAGTGAATTTTGGGGAGAAGTTGTTCTTACTGCTGTAACTTTGATTAATACTATTCCTTCCTCTCATATTTTAGGTATTTCTCCTTTTGAGAAATTATAAAGGTATGGCCCAGATTATTCTTTCTTTAGAGTCTTTGGTTGTACTTTCTTCATTCTTAAACCTCATGTAGAACATAGCAAATTATCCATCGATCTGTTATCTCTGTCTTTTCAAGGCAATGAAGGTCAAAGGGGTATTTGCTTTGATCCAACTACTCAAAAACTTTATATGTCTCGTCATGTTGTTTATCTTCAACATGTACCTTCTTTTCTATTCCATCTTCTATTCATGACTGAATTAGAATTATATCCGATCTTCTTCAGATTGATCCCTTTTCCGAGGATTCTAATAACTTGTCATCTCGTTCCTCGTACTTGTGACATACCCCTTCTCATGTTCTTCCTCCCATTCCTTTCAAGATCATATATTCAACGTGTTGTTACTTCTAATAGTTCTATTAAAAAAGATACACTTTGCTCTTTGGGACACTTAAAGCTCCCTCTTCTCCTATGGTCCCTCAAGCCCCCCATCTACGATTGTAGATCCACCTCTACGTCAATCCACACACGTTTGTAAGTCCACAAAATAACCAGATTTTGCCTATTCTTGTTATTCTTCATCTTTTACTTCATTTTTAGCTTATATTCATTGTTTTCTAAGCCTTCTTCCTATAAAGAGGCAATTCTTGATCCATTAATGTAAAGCTATGGATAAGGAGCTTTCTACTTTGCATAAGATAGTTACTTAGGATTTGGTTCCTCTTACCTCGTAAGAGTATTGTTGGTTATCGTTGGGTGTATGATTAAGACTAATTTCATGGATCTATTATGCACCAAAAGCTTGGTTCAAGGTAAAAGCATGTTCACACCTGCATGGATTATGAGTAGACTTTGCTCCATCATAAATGACTACAGCTCATACTCTTATTGTAGTCGCTGGTTCGACAATAGTATTTCTCAATTTGATGTTAAAATGCCTTCTTGAATGGAGATCTTCAAGAAGAAGTTTATGTGGAGCCCCTTCCTAGTGTTTCTCATGATTTCGGGTATGTTTCCAACCTCGTGAAGGCATATATAGTGCCAAACAAGGTTCAGCTTGGTTTGAGAAATTTTATGTCAGGATCTCCTATCTCGACTACAAGCAAGAGTTATGATTCTCGCTTCCTTTGTTAAGTGTATTGATGTGATTGTATCATTCTTTCTTTATATGTCGATGGCATGATTATTATCAGATGATGTTGATGGTATTTCAGCTTGAAGGAAGAGTTAGCTAAACAAATTGAAACGAAGGATCTAGGTTCTTACGATATTTCGGTTTTGAGAAAGTTATCTTCTTCACAAATAAAATATGTCAAGTAGATATTCTGAAATGGCTAATAACTCATCGATAATCGATTGTTGATACTCCTATTGGTAAGTTAATGCAAAGTATTCCTCTCTTCTAATGGTATGCCTTTTGTCTAGAACTTACATTATACCGTATCATTAAAGTAGAGCTTAGTATATCTTTCTATTACTCGTCCTGATATTGCTTATGTTGTTCATATTGTTAGTTAGTTTGTTGCTTCTCCTACCAAGGACAAGGGCTGAATTTCAGATTTTGCGCATCTTCGAGGTACAACCTTTCAGAGTCTTCTACTTTCATTTACCTTCTATTTGGAGCTACGTGCATACTCTAATGCTAATTATGGAAATGACCTCACTAATCGCAAATCTGTTACTAGTTTTTTGTATCTTTTTGGGTGATTATCTTATTTCTTGGAAGAGTAAGAAACAACCCATTGTTTCTCTATCTTCAAATGAAGCAGAATATCGTGGTATGGCATCTTACTACAAAAGAGATTGTTTGGTTACATTGGTTACTTACGCTATGAGTATTTCTTTCATCCCACTCCTATGTATTGTGTCAACAAAGAGCTATTCAGATTGCTCACAACTCAAGTTTCGTGAATGAAACCAAACACATTAAAATCAGATCGCCACCTTACACGTCACACATTACTCAAAATTGTCCCATCACATTTTCGCTTGTTTCACTTCTGCAACTTGAAGATTTCTACTGCTCGCATTCCGTTTTCTCGCTTTCATTTTCTAGTCGACAAACTCTCGATGCTTACAAGAGCCATCGTGAGCCTGAGGGTGGGGTGTTGTTAAATTAAATTATTTCCTATTATCAGGATTTCTTTTTCTTAGCACTCTAGATTTTGTTTCCTTTTAGGATTCTTTTAGTAAGCCTATGGCTATATAAAGACCTTTGTTATGTGATTTCAATTAAGTTATTGGAATAAGACTTTCAGTTTTTCTCTTGTTCCCAATTGGAGTTTCCTAATTTCAAGATACATCATGTTTAAGATTGAAAATTGTATACATCAAAATTTATCACCCATCATTTAGGTTATGCTTGGTTCTCCGAGAATGCCAAAAAAAGGTAAAAAAAATTATTGTAGATGATATGAAAAGTGCAAGGAAAAAAATACTAAGGAAAAAGCCCACCTGGATAAAAAAAAGGGAAAACTAAGAGCCATGTTGTTCTTACCTCTCTCAAGGCTGAAATAGAACAAAGGTGGTAATTTTGATAGTGAAGCTCATGACATATGAATGGAAATAAGTGGTTTCTATCCAACGTTCTTCTATCTAGTTTAGACTCAATAACTTTTGGGGATGGGGCAAAAGGAAGAGTCTTGGGGACAAGGTCCTTAAATGTTCCTAGGTTACAAAAATTAAGAGATGTGCCTCTTGTCGATGACAAAAAGCCAACTTGATCAGTATCAGTCAATTGTGTGACCAAGATCTGTTCGCGGAGAATCAATAAAGGACAAATGTATTGTCTTAGACCAGGACCAACAGTAGATCATGGAAGGAACTTGGTCATTAGATAACTACTATCTACTTGCAAGTCTGAACACATGCATGGCCATAGTTCAAAACAAAACTAACCTTTGGCACGAATGAATGGGACATGTAAGCCATAACAGCCTCTGAAATACAATTGCTGTTAAAACTATCAGGGATGTCCCAAATCTCAAAGGAGAACCTAAAAGAATGTGTGGACCATGACAACTAGGGAAATAAGTACTTTAACACCTCACCCAGAGTCTCAACTAGGCTCTACTACCAGATTGGTGTGGTGTTAAATTAAATTATTTCCTATTATTGTATTCTTTTCTAGCACTCTAGATTTGTTTCTTTAGGATTTCTTCAAGCCTATGGCTATATAAAGACCTTTGTTATGTGATTTCAATTAAGTTATTGGAATAAGACTTTCAGTTTTTCTTGTTCTCAATTGGAGTTTCCTAATTTCAAGATACATCATGTTTAAGATTGAAAATTGTATACATCAAAATTTATCACCCATCATTTAGGTTATGCTTGGTTCTCCGAGAGAATGCCAAAAAGGTAAAAAAATTGTAGATGATATGAAAAGTATGAAAAAATACTAAGGAAAAAGCCCACCTGATAAAAAGGAAAAACTAAGAGCCATGTTGTTCTTTAATTTCTCAAGGTCAAATAGAACAAAGTGTACTTTGATAAGTAAGCTTCATGACATATGAATGGCACAAGTGGTTTCATCCAACGTTTCTATCTAGTTTAGACCTAATAACTTTGGGATGGCAAAAGAAGAGTCTGGGGACAAGGTCCTTAAATGTTCCTAGGTTGCCAAAATTAAGAGATGTGCCTCTTGTCGATGACAAAAAGCCAACTTGATCAGTATCAGTCAATTGTGTGACCAAGATCTGTTCATGAGAATCACCAAGGACAAATGTTTTGTCCTAGACCAGGATCAGCAGTAGATCATGGAAGGAAATAGGTCATCAGATAACTACTATCTACTTGCAAGTCCGGAACACATGCATGCCATACTTAAAACAAACTAACTTTGCACGAATGAATGGGACAGGGCCATAACAGCTTGAAATACAATTGCTGTGAAATTACTGTGGATGTCCCAAATCTCAAAGGAGAACCTAAAAAGAATGTGGACCATGACAACTAGGGAAACAAGGGTCTAACACCTCACCTGCAGTCTCAACTAGGCTCTACTACCGTAGAGTCATGGGGTGTTAACCAAATTATTTCCTATTATTGGTAGGATTTCTTTTCTTAGCACTCTAGATTTTGTTTCCTTTAGGATTCTTCTTAGTAAGCCTATGGCTATATAAAGACTATATGTGATTTCAATTAAGTTATTGGAATAAGACTTTCTGCTTTTTCTCTTGTTCTAATCGAGTTTCCTAATTTCAAGATACATCATGTTTAAGATTGAAAATCAGGAGTACATCAAAATTTATCACCCATCATTTAGGTTATGCTTGGTTCTCCCGAGAATGCCAAAAAAGGTAAAAAAATTATTGTAGATGATATGTAAAGTGCAAGGAAAATACTCTTCAAGGAAAGCCCACCCGGGATAAAAAAAGGGAAAACTAAGAGCCATGTTGTTCTTAATTTCACTCAAGGCTGAAATAAATTAAAGGTGGTACTTTGATAGTGGAAGCCTCATGACATATGAATGGCAATAAGTGGTTTCTATCCAACGTTTCTATCTAGTTTAGACTCAATAGCTTTTGGGATGGTAAAAGGAAGAGTCTTGGGGACAAGGTCCTTAAATGTTCCTAGGTTACAAAAATTAAGAGATGTGCCTCTTGTCGATGACAAAAAGCCAACTTGATCAGTATCATTCAATTGTGTGACCAAGATCTGTTCGTGAGAATCACAAAGGACAAATGTATTGTCTTAGACCAGGACCAACAGTAGATCATGGAAGGAACTCTACGCCATTAGGATAACTACTATCTACTTGCAAGTCTGACACATGCATGGCCATACCAAACAAAATCAACTTTTTGGCACCGAATGAATGGACATAAGCCATAACAGCCTCTGAAATACAATTGCTGTGAAAACTATCAGGGATGTCCCAACTCAAAGGAGAACCTAAAAGAATGTGTGGACCATGACAACTAGGGAAACAAGTATAACACCTCACCCAGTCTCAACTAGGCCTCTACTACTGTAGTCATTAACTGTCCACATGGATCTAATGAGTCCCATGAAAATAAAGAGCATTGCTAGAAAAAGGTATGTATATGTATGTGTAGATGACTTCTCTAGGTTCACTTGGGTAAATTTCCTTAAAACCAAATCCAAAGAATTTGAAGCATTTGAATAATTGTGGCAAAGACTGACAAGGAGCACAACAACAAACTCCTAAAGATAAGTAGAATAAGGAGTTATCATGGTAAGGAATTCAAAAACTCCTTGTTTGAAAATTTCTACAAGAAGGATAGTGTAGAACATGATTTCTTAGCACTTAAAAATCCACAACAAAATGGAGTAGTTGAAAAAAAGAAAAGAACTTTGCAAGAAATGGCCCGAGTCATGTTAAAAGCCAAGAGTGTCCCAACTAAATTTTGGGCGTAGCAAGAATACAACACGCTACATCTCAAATAATCTATTTAAGGCTAGGAACTCTCAAAACATCATATGAAACATCTTTATAATTTAGTCCGTGCCACATCCTAAATGATGTGGAAACTAAGAAGGTAGTTCAATGCTAAGAGGGATGAAGGTGTCTTTCTAGGGTATTCACGCAACAAAATGCGTTTATGGGGCGCATAACAAAATAACCAAGGCTGTGATGTAATCAACTAATGTTCAAGTTGATGATTATCTCTATCGAAAGTGAAACATCTAGACCAGAAGATCCTCCTATGTGTCAATGCTTGAAGTAGAGAAGACTCAACAAATCCTAAAGATGCTCCACCATCCGCTGATACCTCTGCTATAACCGATGTCCTGACAACAGAGGACTCCTTGACAACAACAGATGACCATAATAATGTCGTAACACTCCGACATCCAAAGTTCGAGAGCCCTCTAAGAAGATTCATAAAACCATCCTACCATCGATATTTTGGGAGATCTAGAAGTAGAGGTTCATGAGGGGCGTTCCTAAAGTGTAATCCACAAAGAAATGATGTGCCTTAGCTCGGGCTGCTACACCTCCACAATTTAACCAAAAAATTACAAGGAGGCTCTGAACGATGAGTTCTGGATATAGGCTATCAAGGAAGAACTATCATAATTCAGACATAATGAAGGTTAGGATTTAGTTCCAAAGCTCTAATATGCAAATATATCAACTCAAGTGGATCTTCAAGAACAAGACAATAAGAGGGAAACATCACTAGAAACAAAGCTTGTCCGTTGCTCAAGGATACACCTGGGCTTAAGGAGTAGATTTTGATGGGACATTTGCACCAATAGCCCGTTTGAGTCAAATCGTCTTCCATTGGCATTTGCTTACACACTCAAGTTCAAAATTTATCAAATTGGTGTCAAAAGTGCTTTTTTAAATGGGTATCTACATGAAGAAGTGCTTTGTATCTCAACCTAAAGGGTTTGAAGATCTTCTTCACTCTAATCATGTTTACAAACTAAAAAATGATCTCTATGGGATAAAACAAGCTCCAAGAGCTTTGTATGAGAGACTCACGGAATACCTCCTAAAATGTGGTTACACGCGAGGGGGAGCATATCGTACTCTCTTCACTCAGAAAAGTCAAAAGAAAGTAATTGCCCTTCAAATATTTCAGGTGATATAGTATTTGGGTCCACATCCCAACACCTGGTGGAAAAGTTTCAGAAGACACATGAGCACAAAATTTGAAATGAGCTTGGTCGGAGAACTTACATACTTTCTGTGTCTTCAGGTACGACAAATCAACTCATGGATTTTTATCTCATAGGAAAAAATGCTAAGAACCTGGTCAGTGAGTTCAAACATGGTATAACAAAACATCGAAGGATTTTAATAGGGACCCATGACAAGATTACTAAAGATGAAGCAAGGAATAAGGTTGGATCCGAATTTATGTGCCATGATTGGAAGCTTGTCAGATTTTGAATGCAAGTCAGTCCAAACGAATGTGTTATAAAGATGTGAGTTTCGTGAGGGAGACCAAGCAAGCTCCTATGATAGTCATCTTCTAGCAAAGAAGATTATCAAATGTGTCGCTGAAATAATGCATTTATGGTATCCGTACACCCGAGACACCACGCGGTAAATTTCAGGATATCGTGACATTGATAGGGTTGGGTAGCCCTGGACGACAAAAAGAGTACTGTGGGTGTTTCTTCCCTTGAAACATCTTGCGTTCATCTAACGCACGCGACATCATCACGTCGGTACTTCAAACATAGCAATCGTGTGATGCCACAACCGGGCTCGGCTGGAAAATATTCTAAAGATCATGAGACTGGGAAAGTCCAACACCTCTACTATGACAACTCAAGATATCAATATCTCGAAAAATCCAGCTCAACATTCGAGAACCAAGTATCGACATAGGGCAATCACTACATTCTAACATGGTTGAGGACAAAATCATTTATCTTAGGTACATATCCACTAAAGATCAACTAGCCAACATTTTCACTAAAAGGGTTGGATGCTTCAAGGTATGAATCACTACAGTCATCCATGGGGGGTATGCATTGTGGACTAAATGGGGTCCCCATCAGTCTACGATAAGCCCCGGTCAATGCGGCCGACCTTCAGCATTTATATCCCTGCCTTCCACAAAAAAAAAAAAAAAAAAAAAAAAAAAAGGAGAAAATAAGGAGCAAGAGTGTGGCTCTCATTCTTAAGGGGTATTTTTGCTGAAGATATAGACAAAAGGAGAATGTTAGGTTTGATATAATTGTCCATATCTTCGTATCAAGGGCCCTACAAGAAGGTAGCTACTCGCAGGATCGAAATTAATGAAGATTCATGAAATAGGAAGTGAAGTCCCTTAATAGACCAAGATGGTCTGACTAAGGCTATCCTATGTTGTATGTGATAGAAATGAGATGTCCGAACTCTGAAATAGGTACCGTGAGGCACACATGAGTCTGCTGACTTGGAGGCCAAGGAACTTGGGGAGCAAGTAACCGATGGGCCTAAGATCTATTTGGCAAGAGGATAACAATCAAATCTCAGAAGATCTAGACATATAAGCTTTCAAACCAGGATTAGAAACTTTCAGATCTATTTTGACGAGGATTCTCGATCAACAAGCTCTATTTTCATCAAGTGATACCGAAAGTGAAAAAAACATAAAATAGAAGGCGGGTCGAGTCATATTAGAAATGATCCAACTCCAGATCTAGACTCAAGACTAATTAGCAAGGCTATAAATTCAGTGGCATTGAAGTTCACAACACGTATTTTGTGAGCGTAGCTTGAAGAAGAACAAGTGAAGTCCAACGTGCCGAGGAGTATGGAGTGTAGATACCATATTGAGGCATTACCTAAAAGCCTTTTCACCTTTGGTGAAAGACTATGTTCTTTTATTTTATTCACCCTATATTGATGTAATATAGGTATGGTGTGCGATGCTTTAGAAAGGGGAATGGAGGGAGTTCCTTTTGAATCCCACTAGGTTTCAAGAAGGGTCGTGGGTAGAGAGGGAGTCTCGTACTACATAAGAGTAATGATAAAACTGAATCGACTGAAAATCCTTGCACTGGCATAGCCCTCGATGTAGACTCGGTTGCCAAACCAAGTAAAAGATTATGTGTGCTTACTTGCAAATATATTACATCCGTTTGCAATACTCCAAGTCTTATAGAGAGTTCGTGACATACCGTACTAAAGTTCGAACTACAGATCGTAGTTTGAACATCAAGGACTGTGACCTAGAACACACAATTATATCTATCAAAATATTTAAAACCGTGACTTTAATTTAGCAGTAACGTCATACTTTTGCATGAAGCTTCCCAATCAAATAAAGCAGCTGCATGAGGGCCCCCAAAACCCATTTCCTAACAAATATTTTCCAAATTAAGTTAGAATCAATCTCAAGTAAACTATCAGACTAAAAATTTCAAGGTTCGTGATACCACTTTTCTCGACGTAATTTTAATCGTGGATTTCCAATCTTTTCTAATGTTTACTTCTTTGTGGCATGGTTCAAAATCACAGATCGATCACCAACTCTGACGGCCCCGAGACGTATCGTACCGTGGCATCTACGACACGCAAAATAAGATGATTAAAATTTAAAAAATTTTAAAATATTATATAAATTATTAGAAAATAGAAATAGTTAAATAAGCTAAAATTTAATAAAATTTTTTTTTTTTTTATACTTAATATTATTTAAATAATTAATGAAGCATTCAAAGGAAAGATATGTACGATAATGTTAACAAAAAAATTATTTTCTAATATAATTGTTCTTCAACTAAAATTAAATTTCTATCCACTAATAAATAAAAATTTTGAGGTCGGGAGGGTTAGATGGTATTTTTTGGCTGAAACAGGGCAAAATGGGAGCCTAAGGCTTAAATATACAAAATATAGTTTCTGGAGTCAAAACGGCGTCGTTTTGGTCTTTCTAGGTCCAAAACGACGTCGTTTTAGCCATCATCATAATTTTTTAAATTAAAACACTAATAAACGGGCGCCGCTTTGGTCTTGTTACTTATCTGAAATGACGCCGCTTTTTGCTCTTAATGTTTAAACGACGCCATTTGATATGTATTAAAAAAAAAAAAAAAAAAAAAAATTGAATGACATCGCTTGTGTCATATAGAGACAAAACGACGTCGTTTGGAATTGGGTTGTTAAGCAAAAGGGAAACCCTTCTTCTTGCAGGCTGCGATAAAATCAAAAAATGCAGAGTGAAGAAGGGGAAGAAGAAGAGGAAGAAGAAGAAGGGAAGGAGACCTACCTGCTCCAAGGCATCGTCGAGTAGTCTCTCTCGCTCCTAGCTCTACTCCTGTAGTCGAGACTCGCTTACGAGGAGTCCGTTCGCGCCACTTCATCTTCTCCGCTCCCTCGTGTTAGGGTTTTGTTTTTTAATTTCCTCTTCTTCAATTCTTCTTCGCTTTCTTTTTAGCCTTCCACCTTTGAAATGTTGAATCTCTCGTAATTTTTTTTGATTTTTATTGTTTATTTTGAATTCTCATGTTGGGTTGTTTGTTGGAGATTTTATTCTCTATATTCTCACTGCTTTGCACCTAGGCCTGGTCTAGTCATCTCGCGAACTCGGCCGAGTCCACCGAGTTTTACCGATTTTTAGCCGATACACTCTCCATCTCGCACATGGTAACGACATCGACTCGCTTAGCCCCGAGTTCGCGAGAATCGCCGAGTCGCACGACCGCCTGATTTTTTGAACCCGTTTTCAGGCAATTAATTTGATCAAAGAATAGATTTATAAGGTGGAACGGATTTCTACTGAATGTCAATGGTTTCGCCGTAACGCCACAGCCTGACATATTCCTTTAACAATCAAATGCTCAATATGACCGATGACTCTACGTGCTCACATGCATCAGCCTTTTTATGCAATCGTCACGACCAAAAACAAGAAGCCCTTCCCAAATTGCCAAATTAATTCGAGTATTCAAGGCATGTATATATATATAATATATATACTAGAAAGATGTTATAGTATGATAAACACATCTATGGAGAAAAAGGAAAAATGTAAGTGGCGCGATAACATTTACCATTTAGACTTGTATATATTCTTTTGTTTAGCACGACAACACTTCCAAATACCATTTTGCATCCTCACGCTCCGCTAGCTTTTGCCAGTGCATGCACGCTGGATGGTGCCATGACTCTTGGCTACGTAATTATATTCAGGCATGGATCAAAGCCTTTCATGAAACTGGCGATGTAAATTGTACGACCGATATAGATCCCGATCCTTGCGATTAGTATACATGTTCTTTCTCCGACCATTTCATGGACTCAAGTTATAAGTTCAGAAGAACGTCAACCGATTCAACTGGTTGGATTAGATGCCATGTAAAGTGTAAACTAAGATTAAGGCTTTGATATATAACAGAATGGAAGTTTTAAATCGACATTGATTAACAAGTTTGATTGATGCAAATGACGTGATTGAATGTAAAGGAATTTGTTATGCCAATAAGTAAATCAGGTGTCACTAATTAAGTTATTTGATGTACTTGAGTGAAGTTTCCTAGCCCATGCATGCATGAATGCAAAATCAAAAGGGATGATGAAGATTGCATCAAGCGGTTAACCAGCCTTATGAGTCTGTATATTAGGCCCTTTAATATTTACGTATTGATAGGTGTCTTTTGTGATGTGTAAATAAAATTATGCAGAAAAATATAAAAAGGACGCCTATTCTAAGCAAGTATACACTTGTCAAGTAATAAAGTGTTCCTAAGTACGGATATCGATCCACAGGGAAAATGGGGATGCTAAGTACAAAAATTATAATACTTCTCTAATATCCAAACTAACAATTGTGATAGTAAACAGAATTTAAAACTAAACTAATGAAATTTCTAAATCTAACTAATGAAGATTGCAACCATGGGATACCAAGAGATGATAAATCTCAGGTACTTGGTGCAACTGACAATCCTCTTAGATCTAAGTCAAAATTCTACTCTATTGTTTCAGAAAATGCGCTCGCGATGCAACTCTTGTCTAATTTAATTATGTTCTCTAGGTCAATAATCCCAACAACTAACACTAGGTCTTTTGCTTCTCAGCTCAACCCCAAGCATTAGAGATGCTTTAAGATCCAAAAGTCTCACACACCTCCTAATTTCCGATAATTTCTACACTACCAGGCTAATTAGGTTGATTCATCTATGTCTAGTTCTTACCCCTTCTCGGGATCTTTGCAAAGAACCACTCACCACATTGAGATTAGCCAGAAATCAATATGTAAATAGAACCAAGTATGAATCAATAGAGGTGCATTCACAAGAAACAATAGAAAACGGAACATTAACAAATAGATATAAAACCCATATTCAATATACAATCAAAACCCTAGATCTACGAATTTAAAGCATGATAGAGGTTTGATACATCATAAACTTAGGATAAAACATGAGAATAGAGGGAGAAGAAACTATAATGATCAAATGATGGTGAGTCTCGGATTTTCTTCCACAAATCTCATGATCTTCTCCCAAATCTTCAAAAACAGCTCCCAACCTCCTCCTAGCCCCAAAGTGTGGACAAAGTCCCTCCGAGCCCTACGCCTCCCCTGCCTTCTGGTTTGAGCTAAACCCCAATTATGGGCTCAAAATGGACTAAAAATCCACCTAAATCACCCCTAACGTCGGCACAAGTCGTTTGGCAACGTCACGACGCCGGCTGGCAACAGGCTTCGCAACGTCGCGACGTTGCTGCAGCTTTCCTGTTTTTGCTCCAACTTTGTAAGACCATAACTTTGTCATCCGAACTCCGATTTGGGTGTTCTTGGTACCGTTGGAAAGCTCTTGAAGTTTATAATCTATATATGTCCAGGAAATACACTTTTGAGATCATTATAGCACTGAATATACAAATGCTCCAACTGGTCTCTTTTGAGTTTCCTTTCTTTCTCTTTCTTCCTTCAACTACCAAGAGTCATAACTTTGTCATTTGAAGTCCGATTTGGGTGTTCTTGGTACCGTTGGAAAACTCTTGAAGTGTAGAATTCATTCATATAATGTTTTTTCCATTTGGGGTCATCTTTCAGCTGAAAACATCAAAACACAGTAATTGCTGCTGCATGTGTAGTTTGTTGATTTTTGAGAGCTTTATCTCTTTGTTTTGCTCCATATTGGCTCATGGTTGACCTATAATTACAAATTGGAACATTTAGAGCATTAGATCACTTATTTATATAATAAACTACTAAAAAGATTAGAAACATATTGATAAAATGAGTAGAAGTATACTCATCACGTATTCCCTAAGTTTATTACTGTAATGAAATATAGTTACAGAGAGTTCAGAAATTACAGAAGAGGAAAGAAACTTCATATATATACAAACAGTAGATCATTCTATAAGAGAAGAAGGCAACTTGTTTTGTAAGTCTTCATTTAACAAGAAAGAAGTTAGCAGGAGTGTATAAATATTTCTCGTGTAAGGATCTTTCCTTAGTTAGTTTTGGAGAAGATACAATTTTCATGTGATGCTTAGGTATAGGTCTATCAGAATCTATTAGCATCACATTCGTTAATATACCCTCAAGCTGATCGAGGGAGATCCTAGGAAAACTTGTGATATAAATAGGAAAATCATTCAAAGGGAAGTGGCTTAGTAAACAAATCAGTTGGTTGATGATCATAAGAGATATACGGACCTCCAATTTATGCTCGCTTTTACTGTATTTCTGACAAATGAATATCTAACTCAATATGCTTTTTCATGATGTATTTGGATTTGTAGCAAAGTGCTCAGTCTAACATTATCACCCCCACAACACTCTGGAGGTGGCCGGGAAGGAAATTCCAAGCATTATAGCGTGAGATTCACCAAACAAGTTCAGCAAAGAAGCTGCGTAAAGGGCCCATATTCGACTCGTATGTCACGCCCGAAACCCACCTTAGGCATGATCACAATTCACACCTCAAGCCTTAGCCTAAGGTTTGAAGCGTGAAACGACACTAAATCTTCAGAATCTGATTTCATTCAATTACCAATCACATATTCAGTAAATGCGCAACCTTCTAAATTCATAAATTCTCCAAATTCAAATTTCATGCCGATAAAAATTACTTCTAAATATTCAAATCTCAATTATGCATGTCATATAAAGTTGTTCAGAATATAACAATATTCGAGATCTCTCAAAATCCAACTCTGTAATTAATATAAAAGGAATGTTCATCCAAGTGACTTTCTCTAATTAACTTTCAAACCCAACATTTTCACATAAACATGAACTTATGAGTTCAACATGATCCAACAACATAAAGTTCTAATCAAACTTAATGATGACGAATCCCCCAACCTAGCCATCACTCCTCGCGAAACCAAAAGTACCTGGAAAATATGTCAACTTAACGGGAGTGAGCTAAAGTTCAATAAGAAATACCGATACAGCCATGGATCAAAATGTTTTCAATCATATAACAAATAGGGATAAGCCATCAAAACTTTGATTCAAAAATAAGTTTGAACATTAACAAAATATACTTCAAAACATTCTCATATCCATTTCAAAATCGGGCTTTCATATCAAATGTGATCCAAACAATTTCATATCAAATTTCGATTCAAACATCTCTCTATAATGCAATTCAAAATCAAATACATTTCAAATATATTTTTCTCTCGGGTCATCAAATATCAAATGGTGCCCAAGGTGTGGGACTTTTCAAATGGGTGGCTAGCCGCAAATTGTTCCTTTAAGGTGGACTAACCAAACAATTACTAGTGGTACTAGTAACTCCTAACCAAACCCCTAGAGGCTGGGGTTCAAATCAATTACATTCCCACCAAGAAAATGTGTAAAGGTCAAACTATTATATCCCGCTGACAAGGGTCTAATATGTCAACTGCTATATCCCGTTGACAGTACAAATAGTGTCAACTATTATTCCCGTTGACAGGGCCGAACTAACCAGAGTCAAATATTTCATTCAAAATTTCAAATTACAAAACATCACATCTCCACATTTTCTTTCATAAACAAAACAAATCTCAAAAGTACAATCTTATAAAACTACTTTCGATCCATATTAATCAAATAAATAAACTTTTCACAAACCAAGATTATATAATTCAATTAAAACAATTTTCATCCTCAAATGAAGTAAAACAAACAATTCTCTTTTTTAAAATCTGCATTAATATCCCTTACACGACATATATATAAAATAATAATTTTTCAAAAGTCAGATAATCCCTTACCTCAAAGGAGTACTCAAAGCTTAAAAAGAGTTTAACCAAGAATTTCACCTCAATGAAATATTTATCCTAAAATAATAAGGAAGAGACTATCATCATTACTTTTTTTTATTTATTCTTAAAACTTTCCTAATTTGATATTCTTAACAATTATATTATTTTTTTGTTCACCTCAAACATATTGACAATTGTTCAAATGATAACTATTTGAATTAGGTAGTTTTTACAAATTTTATAAAACCTGTTATTCTTTCTTGATCTTATTTTAATAATTTATTTATTTTTATGCTCTTAATCCGAACTAAATCTTTTACTAGAAATAAATAATATTAATACTATTTTACAAATTATATTATTACAATAATACACATATAGCCTTTTACCTAACAATCATACTTGACAACAAGTATTATTAATCTGATCTTATTTCCTATAATTGTTAAATAATTATTCTAATCATATTTTATCAAATAAATTCTTAATCCTTAATAAAATATTTACTGCCAAAAAATAATACATATATATTTAAATACTTATCAAATACATATATTTATACAAAATTCAAATTTCTCTTTCAAATTTATCCTATTTGTTTATCATTATTTTTTTTCAAAAATTATCCAAATACTTTTTCATTCTCATACTCAAAGTAACTAATATGACACCACCAATCCTTATTTTTATTTATTTATTTATTTATTTTTAAAAGGAACGAGAGTGAAATCTAAATCTGACTTCTTCAGGGTTGATCTAAACTGAAAGAAGATTAAAGAATCTACATCAAAGAAATCTAGACAAATAAAATGAGGAAGATCTTACCTAGAGAAAATTGTTCTTCAAACCCTAGATCCGAAAGCCGTACGTCCTCTGGAATTCTACCCGTCAGAGAGAAATTCAAAGATGAATAAAAATGATTTTCTTCTCTTATTCCAATTTATACTAGGGTATCTATTAGAAAAATTACCTTTTTACCCCCCTTTCATTATAGTAATTAATTAATTACTAATCAATTACCATTATTATTTTCATAACGTCCTTTCATTCATTATAGTAATTAATTAATTACTAATTGAATTACCATTATTATTTTCATAACATATGCCTATAAAAATTCCTGTCATTATTATTTTCCCTAATTCATACCTATACAAATTCCTGTCATTATTATTTTCCGTAACTTATACCTATACAAATTCCTGGGTGTTACATTCTCCCCTCCTTTATAAAAGTTTAGTCCTCTAAACTTGACATACCTGAGTTTTGAAATAATTGATGATGTTTTTCTCTCATCTCTTCTTCTAACTCTCAAGTGGCCTCTTGGATACTATGATTGCTCCATTAGACTTTTACCAACTTGACAACAACATGTCGTAGAACCTTATTCATCACATCCACAATTTGAACGGACACCTCTTCATAGGTCAAGTCCTCAAAAATCTAAATAGGTTCCAACTCCATAACATGAGAAGCATCGAAAACATATTTTCTCAAGGTCGAAACATAAACACATTCTCAATCTTAGACATGTATGGGGGCAGCTACTTTATATGATAAGGTACTCACTTCTAATATTTCAAACAAGCCCACAAATCAAGGACTGAGTTTTCCTTTTCTCAACAGATTTTCAACTTCCAAATATCTCAATTTAACTCAATAAGCAAATTTTAAGATAAGAAAATCACCAAATTCAAATACCAAATATTGCTTGGGATTATCAACATAACACTTGTGTGTACCTTGATTTTCTTCCAAATTCTCTCCAATCGGAATTATCTTTTCAATAGTCACTTACACAAGTTTGTGTGTTATTTTTTTTTTCCCTCTAATATGATCATAACACCTAGGGGATCATAAACTTCTACCATAAACCTTTCTGAATATATAATCTCATTAAGGCTTAAAAACCTGCTCTCAAGAAAAATTTTAACCAAAGGGTAAGAACTCATTCTAATTACTTTCCAAGTCTAAACAATATATCTCTAAATAAAGATTTCCAACTTGCGATTACTTTCCTCAATTAGTCATTAGTCTAAGTATGAAAGCTACTATCAATACCAATTAGTACTGATATTTTATTGATGTCATTTTTTTTTTTTTTTGACGGTCACAATCTAAAATAAAATAAGAATTCTTATTACATACCATAGAATCAAATATTTCATACATTATCAAAATCTCCTTAATATCGAGAAGTTAATCCGATAGAAAAATTATTAGACTTTATCTATAAACAAACCATCATAATGAAACATTGTCATCAACTAAGGTTCTTAGTAACCCTATCACAAAATCCATGGTAATAAGTTTTCACACTCATTTAGAAATATAAAGTAGTTGCAAAGTACTATTAGGTCTTTGATACAACCTCCATATAAACGCATCACACTAATCCCAAAGTCACAAATAATGTAATACCTACTTCATATGATTAAATCAAAATTGCCTTTAAATATTTAAACTTTTGCATCATTTTAGGGTAGATCATAAGCTTAAAGTAATAAACCTCCTTCAAAAGTTGTCTCTTTATGTCTCCATTATTTAAGACATTAAGTCTAATCCCAATTTCAAGATCTTATTGTCTTATTAAACACAATCAATTGTTCCAAAAGTTCAACTAGTTTTAAATAATTCCTTATAAGATCTTAATTCTCCAAACAAATTTAGTTGCACTATAATGCTCAACATAAGAACTCTAAAATCCAAAGGTATAACATAGACTTATAAACATCTCAAATCATACAATAATCGTTTGCGACAACCTTAAATGATTTCCAAGGAATCAAAATTTCTCTTATTTAAGGCATAAATCACAAGATTCTCTTTGTTTTATTAGTACTAAATAATGTCATCATAATCCTTAAGTAATTGTATCAATATCTTCTATTTCTTGCTTAAAAATCATTTTAAGGAGACAAAGACTTCAAACTCCCATAAACTATGAGTATATCATAATAAAAAAAAATGTCTTCATATCTTAAGTACAAAAATCATTTTACCTAACTTCAAATCATAACAAGGTAGTTTTCTCTATCTTAAAATTTCAAATGTCTATAAGTATATATCACTTTTCCATGTCAGATAAGAAATTACAACATAAATCCTAATGAAAGGCATCATTATGCAAAACAAATCTCTTTGCAACCCTATGAAATAATCAAAATAAGAAAGGCTACTAATTTGCTCTTCAACTCTATGAAGCTATCATCATAGTTATAAGACCAATCAAACTTAACTTCTTTCTATGTCACCAAATATAAGATAATCTTGTGAGATCTCTTAATAATTTATTTGTAAGACTATAATAAATCCTAAGAAACTTCAAACTTTAATAACAATATCGTATCCTTCAAATTTCAAATTGTTTCATCACTCATCACATTGACTTAAAAGACTTAAATAACATTTATAAGCAACAACTACCTTGCAAGACTTAGTTTATGCGCATCAATTTTATCCACATGATTCCCTCTCAACTAAACTCATAACTTTAGAATATGGAAAGACAATATTTCTTCCCAAAGCAATCAACAAATAAAGGTAGTAAGCTCCTTGACCATCCTCAAAATAAACAAAACCTTAATGTTTAAGGAGTATTAAGTCAATTCAATATCCTTCTTACCAATCGTCATAAAATAACTTCAAACCACCATATCGTCCATAATGACATCTTCTATAGAAGTGACAAATTCAAATCATACTTCATATTGATAAAAGTATGTTCACTAAACCAACAAACAAAACAAAGGCAAAAGAGTGTAGTGAACTTTAACTAATCATCAAGAAATCATTTATCTAACATACCTTTGTACATAATGCTAAGAATACTCAAACGGATATGAACTATCAACTAACATGTCACTCAACTATCCCCATACACACAACCCTAAACAAGTTCGTTAAGATAATAACCGCCCTCGATTCCACTCGGGAGCCGAATTTTTTCACTTGGCTACCATGAGCACCATCACTCCTATTCCTCTTCCCTTGTTGTTTCCTATATTGGTGAAGTTTTCATTATCCTTCGCACAAGGGCTCATTTACCAATTCTAATTAAAACACCCAACTTCGTAATTGATATCTTATTCTTCAAATAAGGCTTTAGTCCATCCCGAAACTTTAATGCTTTTTCCTCCTCCTCAGCAACCAACCGGGGGTAAAACGTAATAGTTCGATCAAACTTAGCCTCATATCACACTCACAAATCCTTTTTGTTCCAAATGCATAAACTCTCCTACCTTTTGTCAGCGAACACTCATCAGAAAGTACTTCTTATAAATCTTAAACTGCTCCAAACACACAGTCTCTAATCCCTCTAAAAGCCTCTTAGTCATGGAGCCACTAATGATCCGCCTCTTGTCTAACATAAATGTCGCATAAGAGGTTTTTTTTTTTTTTTTTGCTCTGTAACAATCACGACAATAAAGAATTTTTCTATCATCATAACCAAGCTCCGCTCTCGCTGGATTCGAGGCCTAAAATAAGGGGGACTCAATCCTTAAAGTCGCCAAAGGAGCTACCCCTACTGGGGATGAGGATCAGTTCTTGACCATTACTCCGCAACTCTACTCTCGCTCTCTCAACCCAATCCAAATCTAAAGTCCCTAAATATCTATAAAGCCCTTAAGACTCATAAAAGCAGCTTCTCTAAAGGAGGAGGTATATCATCATTAGCCCGACTATTTTTGGGAAGATGCAAGTCTCCTCATGGCATGGTGTTCTATAATGCAAAATAAATATAACTAATTTAGTCATTAAGAAGCCAAGTAAGTTAGAATTGTAGGGAATTAAAGGAATAAGACTAGATGAAGTTGAAACTTAAGCTAATGCATCACTCATATATTCCCAAAGGTAACCAAACGAGTTCCCTGTATCAGCATCATAACCTATAGCCTGATACCACTCATCACACCCCGAAACCCAATCTTAGGGGCATGAATGCTAATTCACACCTCAAGCCTTTAGCCCGGGAAGGCCTAGCGTGAAACAACACTAACCTTTCAGAATCGATTTTTGTCCAATTACCAATCACATATTCGCAGTAAACGCAACCTCAAATTCATAAATTCTCCAAATTCAAAATTTCATGCCGATAAAATTACTTCTAAATATTCAAATCTCAATTATGCATACCACAGTAAAGTTGTTCGGGACATAACAATATTCAGATCTCTCAAATCCAACTTCAGACTAATATAAAAAGGAATGTTCATCCAAGTGACTTTCTCAATTAACTTTCAAAACCCAACATTTCATATAAACATGAACTTATGAGTTCAACATGATCCAATATAAAGTTCTAATCAAATCCTAATGATGACGAATCCCCAACCTAGCCATCACTCCTTGCAAAAACTAAAAGTAGCTGAAAATATATCAACTTAACGGAGCGAAGCTAAAGCTCAATAAGAAATACCGATACAGCCACGGATCAAAATGTTTTCAATCATATAACAACAGAGGATGTTTTTCATCAAAACTTCTTTGATTCAAAAAATAAGTTCAACATTTTGAAAATATACTTAAAAACATTCTCATATCCATTTCAAATCGGCCTATATCAAATGTGATCCAAATACTTATATCAAATTTCGATTCAAACACTTTCATATCAAATTCAAAATCAAATATATTTCAATATATTTTCTCCGTCATCAAATATCAAATGGTGCCCATTATATGACTTTCAAACGCATACCGCAAATCGTTCCTTTTGGGCGACTAACTAAACACTACTAAGATTAAGAATCTCTAACCAAACCCATGTATCGGGTTCAAATCCAATTACATTCCCACGTTAAAACGTAGAAAGGTCAACCATTATATCCCATCGACAAGTACCGAATAGTGTCAACTCGTTATATCCCGCTGACAAGTGGCCAAATAGTGTCAACTATTATTCCCGCGGACAGGCCGAACTAACTGTGAGTCAAATATTTCATTCAAAATTTCAAATTACAAAACATCACATCTCCACATTTTCTTTCATAAACAAAACAAATCTCAAAAGTACAATCTTATAAAACTACTTTCTTGATCCATGGATAATCAAATAAATAAAACTTTTCACAAACCAAGATTATATATAATTCAATTAAAACAATTTTCATCCTCAAATGAATAAAACAAACAATTTTCTTTTTAAAATCGTGATTAATATCCCTACACGCATATATATAAAAATAATAATTTTTCAAAAGTCAGATTGTAATCCCTTTTACCTCAAAGGGAGTACTCAAAAGCTTTGAAAGAGTTTAACCAAGAATTTCACCTCAATGAAATATTTATCCTAAAATAATAAGGAAGAGACTATCATCATTACTTATTCTATTCTTAAAACTTTCCTAATTTGATTTAACAATTATATTATTTTTTGTTCACCTCAAACATATTGACAATTGTTCAAATGATAACTATTTGAATTAGGTAGTTTTATAAATTTTATAAAACTCATATTCCTTTCGGATCTTATTTTAATAATTTATTTATTTTTATGCTCTTAATCCGAACTAAATCTTTTACTAGAAATAAATAATATTAATACTATTTTACAAATTATATTATTACACAATACACATATAGCCTTTTTACCTAACAATTATCATACTGACAACAAGTATTAACTGATCTTATTTCTTATAATTGTTAAATAATTATTCCAATCATATTCTTATCAAATAAATTCTTAATCCTTAATAAAATATTTACTTGCCAAAATACATATATATTTAAATACTTATCAAATACATATATTTATACAAAATTCAAATTCTTCAAATTTATCCTATTTGTTTATCATTATTTTTTTCAAAAATTATCCTTAAATACTTTTTCATTCTCATACTCAAAGTAATTCAATATGACACCACCAATCCTTATTTTATTTATTTATTTATTTATTTTTAAAAGGAACGAGAGTGAAATCTAAATCTGACTTCTTCAGGGTTGATCTAAACTGAAAGAAGATTAAAGAATCTACATCAAAGAAATCTAGACAAATAAATGAGGAAGATCTTGACGGTAGAGAAAATTGTTCTTCAAACCCTAGATCCGAAAGCCGTACGTTCTCTGGAATTCTACCCGTCAGAGAGAAATTCAAAGATGAATATAAAGGATTTTCTTCTCTTATTCCAATTTATACTAGGGTATCTATTAGAAAAATTACCTTTTTACTCCTCATTATAATTAATTAATTACTAATTGAATTACTCATTATTATTTTCATAACGCCCTTTCATTCATTATAGTAATTAATTAATTAATAATTGAATTACCATTATTATTTTCATAACATACTGCCTATGTACCCCCTTGTCATTATTATTTTTTAATTCATACCTATACAAATTCCCTGCCATTATTATTTTCCAGAATCCTATACCTATACAAATTCCCGGGTGTTACACTGCATTGAGCGAGTCACTACATTTTGCTTCTTTGAACCTGTGTAATGAGATTTTGTCCTAAGAAGATAATAAAGTCCACTCATTGGTTTTCAATCATCAGCATTTGTCAGCCTAACTCGCATCGAAAAAGCCTTCCAAAACTTAAGACCGAGGCCGGACAAAAAGAACACTGGCAATCAAGAGTCCCTATATAATGAAGAATTCCTTTGCGCTACCCAGTTGTGCTGTAGTAGGCATGCAAAATCAAGCAAGTTCGTTTACCAAAGAAAGGTGCTCATCAGCCCATGATTTAGATACTCGAAGAGACCCATAAGACTGATATAAAGAAGGTTGAGAGAAAGGTGAGTTATCATCCCGGCAAAGTTTATTAGCTAAACTCATGTGGAGAGAACAGCTTTAGAGCCGAGCATATTTGTTCGTAAGTAGACGCAGCATATTTAGTTTGTTTCTTTGATGAAGAGCGCATCAGTCCAGAAAACCTCAAATCCCGTAAAGCAATGAACATCCCAAGAGTTTTCGAGGGCAAAGGACTTATTCAGTTCGAATGAGAGTAAGAATAAAGAAGAGAATCCTCTCCCCGTGATCAAGATATCGTCCCCATACACAAGGATAAGAGCATGCAGCCATGAATACGTGCAAAAAATAGTGAGGAACCAGAGTCAGGACTCCGAAACTCTAATAATGCTTAAGAGTGAGATTAAGACGATCAAACCAAACTCTAGAGCCGCTTTTGAGGCCATATAGAGCCTTGTTGTTTACAAACAAATGGGGCCTGAGGGGACCTTTCAAAACCAGTCGGTCGAGCCATTAAACAATTTCATCATGCTCTCCGCTAGGGGAAAGCATTATTATAATCAACTTGTTGGACCCTCCCATCCATGAGTAATAAGGAGAAATAACTGATAGTAGCCGGGATGAACTAATCGGACTAAAAGTATCAATAATCAATGCTGGGTTTTCATGGAAACCTTTGGCAACTAATCCGGCTTACAAAGCATGTTCACTCCGTGATGGATTATGAGTAGATCTCTGCTCCTATCGCGAAATGACTACGCTCATACTCTTATTGTAGTAGCTTTGGTCTCGACAATAGTGTATTTCTAAATTTGATGTTAAAAAGCCTTCTTAAATGGAGATCTTCAAGAAGAAGTTGGGACGTGGAGCCCCTTCCTAGTGTTTCTCATGATTTCGGGTATGTTACCAACTCCTCGTGAAGGTATTATATGAGTCTCTCAAACAAGCACTCAGGCTGGCTTGAGAAATTTTCTCACAGGATCTCCTATCTTGGATTTGCTACTAGTAGTTATGATTCTGCTCTCTTTGTTAAGTGTATTGATGCAGATTGTTAAGTGTGTGCTTTTACTTTATTTCAAATATATTACATTTGCTTTGCACACGCTAAGTCTTATAGGAGGAGTTCGGACATACCGCATTGTTCAACTAGATCACAAATCTCGAACATCAAGGACCGCGACTCAGAACACACAACTATATCCTGGCTAAATATCAAAAGCGTGACTTTAATTTAGCAAAGAACGCCATACTTTGGCATGAAGCTTCCTAATCAAATAAAGCAACAGACGAGGGCCCCAAACCCATTTCCTAACAAATATTTTCCAAATTAAGTTAGAATCATCCTCAAACAAACTATCACTAAAAAATTTCAATCTGGCTTGCATACCACTTTTCTCGATTGCACGACCGGTGGATTTCCAATCTTTTTCTAATGTTTACTTCTTTGTAAGGCACCACTTGACCAAAGAATAGATTTATAAGGGGCGGAACTGATTTTTATCCAATGTCGTGTTCTCATTTAACGCCACAAATTATATGGACATATTCCTTAACAATCAAATGTTTGAATATGACTGACACTCATTGTCACACATGCATCACCCTTTTATGCACTCATCATTACCACTAAAGATTAAGAAGCTCCTTCCTAAATTGCCAAATTAATCGAGTATTTCACAAGGCGTGTATATATAATATATATACTAGAAAGACGTTCTAGTATGAGAAACACATCTATGGAGAAAAAGGAAAAATGTCAATGGCGCGACAACATTTACCATTTAGGCTTGTATATATTCTTTTTGTTTGGGCACGACAACACTTCCATATACCATTTTTGCATCCTCAATGCGCTTCCGGCTAGCCTTTTACGAGTACACGCATGCCGAAGGTGCCATGGCTCTGAAGGATGTAATTATATTTGTGCAATGGATCAGCACTTCATGAAATCACGATGTAATAGAATGACCGATATAGATCCCGATCCTATGATTAGCATACATGTCTTTTTCTCCGACCATTTCATGGACTAGTTATAAGTTCTGAAGAACGCAACGATTCAACCGGTCGGGATTAGATGCCATGGGCGTAAACTAATATTACAAGGCTTGATATATAATCAGAATGGAAGTTTTAAATCATCGCTTAACAAGCTCGATTGGATGCACTTACTTGATTGAACGAAGGAATTTATACACATAAGTAACCGTGTCACTAATTGGGTTATATGTCGTACTGAGTGAAGTTTCTAGCCCACGCATGAATGAACGCAAAATCAAAAGGGATGATGAAGATTGTAATCAAGGTTGTCCAAATTCTATGAGTCCGTATATTAGGCCATTTAATATTTAGATATTCCCTAAGTTTGTGTGTGTGACAAGAACATGTTTAAACTGAAGACTATTTTATTACTGTAAAGAGAGTTCAAATTACAGAAGAGGAAAGAACTTCATATATATACAAGCAAAGAGATCAATAAAGAAGAGAAGGCAACTTGTGTTGCAAGCTCACGCAACAAAGGTTAGTTAACTGGGGTGTATAACATGCTTCTCGTGTATGATTTTCCTTACTTAGTTTTGGAGAAGATAGTCATGGGATGTCAGGCATAGGTCTATCGTATCTCTAATGCATCACATTCCTTAATATACCCCCCGTCGAATGGGAGGGAGATCCTAAACCTTGTGACATAAATGGGGAAAATCGCTCAAAGGAAGTGGCTTAGTAAACAACCAGCCGGTTGATGATCATAAGAGATATACCGTGACCTCCAATTTGTGTTCGCTTTACTCATATTTCCTCGACAAAATGAATATCTAACTCAATATGCCCTTTTCCGCATGATGCACCGGATTTGTAGTCATTTGTATATCAGAATTTTCTAAGAGAATAAAAATAAAGGCAAATGAGCACGGAATTCTCATTCAAATCAGTACGAGACTTACAAAGATTTTAAATAGAAAAAATAGGAAACAAATTAACAAAATAAGGAAATAAACAGAATAACAACTCGAACTGATTCAAAAACTGAGTTGATTCAATCGCCTAAAAACGTAAAATCGACTAAGTAAGGCCCAAACACCGCGAATCAATACTCTTCCTTGCTTAGGCCAGAAACACCAAGTTTACTTTAAGTCTTCGAACTGCTTGCTATTGACAAAGTGGTTTCTGTGGTGCCGTTCGCAATCCATCCTTCGACTTCAGAATGGATCAGCTTCCACAAGTCCATCTCAACTCTCCGAGGAAGAAATGTTTTTGATATCAAGTGCTTCGGGTCTTCCATGGAACACCGATTTTTAGAATTAAATTGCGCCTGGTTGTCAATATAGATTTTGTGCTTTCCTCCCGCCTCCATGTCGAGACTTTAACACCTTTTTTAACCAAAGAACTTGATTAACAAACCCGGGCCGGGCAAAGAATAAACTCGCCTTCAAATTACAACAGCTACAATATCTGTTTTGGAACTCCGTGAGAAAATGCTTGTCCAAGGAAAACAAAGATTCCGAAGTGCTTTTGAAATCATCAATTGACCACCCTGGGCCACTATCCGAAACCAATCGAATGAGCTCTTTGGTTACTTTGAAACTTGATTCCAAAATCACAAAGCTCCTGACATATCGGGCACTCTCTTAGTCAGCTCTTAAATGCAACTCACTAAGACAATGCATAAACCTTGATAGTACACCTACGCATTCAATATGTTAGCCTCATGCTATCAAATACATAAGACAACCAATCGGGCTTCTAAATTGAGCCTCATCTGCTTTTTCGCCCACTTTGTCAGTTTTTCTTTTACATTCATAGGAGTACCCATACTTGTATTCCTCCAACTTGAACTTTTTTAGATTTCTTGGCATATTTCTTCGACATACAAGATCTCATTTTCTACATTGACTTCATGCCTGTAAAACAGTCATTAACCCCAAGTTTGTCATCTCGAAAGCTTGCATCATCTCGCTTCGGAACCCTTCCAATCAAGCTCACATTGCTTCCTCGTAATTAAAATGTCATCAACATACAATGAGATGATAAGAACCAGCTCCTTTTTCTTCACATACAAGGTAGACTCAAAACAACTTTTTACAAGCCCAAACCCGCCAGATGTTCACATCAATTCTACTCGCACTAGCTCTAGTGCTTGTTTCAAACCATAAAGTGCTTTGTTGAGAAGGTACACTTTCTTCTTTCTCACCAAAAAACTTTCTTCGATGTTCAATAAAGATTTCTTTGGTAAGTAGCCATTGGAAAACGCTGATTTACATCTAGTCAGTATACTTTTCCAACTCAATCGAGCCGCAATCGCTAACAAAAGTCTCGATCACATCAAGTCTCGGCCACCGAGCAAAGTATCAAAGCAAATAACTCAGGTATTTGTGCAAAGCCCTTCACAACCAGCCTTTGCTTATGTTTGCTTATCGTCCGTTTGTATTTAGTTGTCTTACACCCATTTCGTCTCAATGACTTTTCTATCTTGAGGTCTTGCACCAATTTCCAAGTTTGATTCTTCAATCATGTTAAACTCCTCCCGCATTGCAACCTTCCATTCTTACCTTAATTTAGCCTCTTCATAGTTACTAGGTTCTCACGTATTGCACCACATTACACCTTGATATATGTCTTCAGCCGACCCAATACCCCCATGCTTATCATCTATCATATCAACTTCCCAATTTTCAAGCTCTAGATTTGATGTGGTGAAGTCTATAAGCTTTTGATCATGGCCTCCAAGCTTTCTTTTAGCCCAATTCCATTCTTCATTTTCAACAAAGTGTACATCTCTACTGATGACAAACTTTCTATTATGTGGTTGATAAGACCTTATAAGCCTCAGCAATAGAATCCATAGCCACTACATCCTGTGTTGTGCTCTCTCATCCAACTTATCCCTTTTAACATATGGCACATGTGTATAGCCTAAACAACTAAATACTTTAAGAAATTTTAAGGATGGTTTAAAGCCATACCAAGCCTTAAATGGAGTTGTGTGCTATACTTCTCTTGTGAGGAGTCTATTTTTGCAGTAAAACAATCAGAGCCACGGTCACTCAGAACCGCATATGGAGGTTCTTCATGCAACATACACCTTGTCATCTTCAAGATGTATCCTGCTTCTCCTCTCACCGACTCCATTCTACCATGGAGTGTAAGGAGCAAATAATTGGTGATGAATCTAAATTAATCACAAAATTGATTTATGTCACAGATGATAATTTTCGCCATTGTTCGATCTCGATGGTCCTGGATTCGCAACAACTTCATTTTCAACTTGAATCTCAACTTCCATAAAATTGAGCCACCCCGCACTTATGCTTCATAAAGAAAATCCACACATTCAAGTGAAGTCATCAATAAAGATGACGTAGTAGAGGCTCTTTCGACTTTTGTAGAGGCACCCTGGTGGCCCCGCAAATATCGCATGCCATTGCCGAAGCTTTTGCAAATTTCTCCATGTCGACTCAGAAATGGTTTTCACTTGTTTGCCTAATTGACAAGCTTTGCAATGGGGTAAATCATCATCAAAATTAGAAGTCCACTCACTAGTCCCTTAGTTTTCATTTGAAGTAAATTTCGATGATGATAATGTCCTAGCCTCTATGCCATAAATCAAGAGTGTTTTCATTCGACCAGTATACAATTTGTTCCTCCTCCAAAGGATGATTTAGAACAAAGCTTTTCCCCTTCATTTTAATTTTGAATAAATCACTATCATTTCCATCTTTAATGAGACAATAATCATTTTAAATAGCACTTTATCCTTCAAACTAATCGACCCACTCAACAAGTTCTCGATCTATGTTAGGCGATACAAAGACATTGCTGATTAACTTAGTACCATGCAACAAGTCGATAGTAATCAGGACCTTTCCTTGACAACAATATGCTTACCATCACCCACCGAACTTTTGATGAAGTGATTTCACACCATTCCTTAAACAAACCTTTGTCAGGCGTCACGTGGTCTGGAGCGTACCACATCAATGAGCCAATAACTTGTCAATCCATGCCGCGAAGCAAACGCAACAAACAAGGATCTTCCTCCTCTTATCTATTGCTTTTGCTTCTTCCTCATTTCGTTGCCTTTTGTTCCTGTAGATAATAACTTCATGACCCATTTGCTGACATTTAGAGCATTTAACATCTGGTCTTCCACACTTGAAAAGGTGGATGACCTTTCTTGTTGCAATGTCGGGCAAAGTGGATATAACTCTCCGCCCACCCTTCCCTTCCAGCCAGCTGATTCGCACTAGTAGTATTGCCATTAGTCTCATTTTTTTGTTCTTCCACTTACTCTTGTTTCTACTTGATGCTCGCTGATAGTGCTCCCTTATTGTCATGGAAATTCTCTCTCATTAGTCTCCTTGTCTTCGTGCTTGGAAGAATATCCGCCAGCTTTACAAGGAAATTTCAGGATAGATCTTTAGTGTTTTCAAGAGTAGTAATAGTTGCCTCATACCCTCTTTCGCATGGTAACCATAATTTTTTTTCCACTAGCCTTTGAGTCATCGGGGGTCTCCTCCAAGCAGCCTTACTCTATTTGCAATTCCAAGTAGTTTGTCGCTGATACCCTTATTAGCCGATTCCTTCATTCTTTTTCAGTTCAAACTCTCGATCAAATTGAAAGAATCTGTGATGCCCTTGATTTTTTTATCTCCTCGCATATTCTGATTTAAGGTAGTCCCGTATTTCTTAGCTTTTTAGGGACATTATCCTTGTAAAAATAGTAGGAGAGATCATCGAAATAGAACTGCTTCGGCCTTTGACTTTCTCGCCTTCTTCTTTTTGTAAGATTTCATTGAGCCACCGTGGGATTTTAAGGAAGTACAAGAACATCATATTCCTCTCTTCCACTCGCTCCCAAAGATCTAGGGCTTCCAAATGAGTCTCCATTCAACAATCCACACCATAGTTGGTTCCATCAACACCGACGGAGCAAAGGCAGACAACCTACACAACCCACCTTGAGCCTTTAGCAATAATACAGTCCCTTTAAAGAAGTTGCCTGATACCAATTGTTGCCATCAGAATTTTCTAAGAGAATAAAAAAAGGCAAATAAATACCTAGGAATTCTCATTCAAATCAAGAATGAGAATTACAAAGATTTTAAATACAAAAATAGAAACAAATTACCGAAAATAAGGAAATAAAAACATAAATAACAATCGATCTGATTCCTAAAAATCCGAGTTGATTTGAATCAACTAAAAATAGAAAATGACCAAGTAAGCAGCCCTAAACACTAGCACTCAACAAGAGCAAGTGTCAGTTCAACATTATCACACCACAACACCGGAGTGTATGGCCGAAGCGGAAATTCCAAGCTCTAGGCAGATCTCAAGACTAAAACAAGTTCAAAGCAGCTAGCCAAAAGAAGGGCTCTATATCTCGCACTCGTACTTGAGCCAGCCACTACATTTTGCATCTTTTGAACCCAGTAATGAGATTTGGTCCTAAGAAAACACAAAGTCCACTCTCACCGATTTTTATCATCAAGATTATTGCCTGATCCATGATCGAAAAGCCTTCAAACTTAAGACCGAGGCGACAAAAGAAAGGCCATAATCAAAAGTCCCTTTTATATAATGAAGAATTCTTTTTGCAGCTACCCAAGGTGTTGTAGTAGGGGCATGCAAAATCGCTAAGTTTGTTCACAGCAAAATAAATATCAGGCCTGGTATGATTTAGATACTGAAGAGACCTATAGTACTTCGATATAAAGAAGGTTGAGAGAAAGGTGAGCTGTAATGACCCGCACCAAATAATACAAGTTTGTAACACGTTTGACCAAGTTTGACTAAGTTTGACTAGGTTTGACCAACACTTAGTAGGTTGACCAAAGTTGACTTTTTCAAGGATGAATAATTTTGGGTTGACTAAGACACCATTTCATAGGCCTGTCGACACGAGTTCATAGACCTATTTGAACGTCAAAATTCGACTTACTGATAAAAAGTTATGACCCCTAGTGAAGTTTAAATCCAATGTTTTAGCAAGTGTCCAAACCGCTCTTAAAATTTTTACCCGAAAGCTAATTCTAGACCCTATAAACATAGTTTGGGATGCCAAATGAAACCCTAGCCCCCAAGACATTTTTTTGAGTCTAAAACCCTAGAGAAAGCTCTCAAACCGGGAACACCATTTAGCCGAGTGTTCACGGCCACTGCGGAAGACGAACTGCAGGAGGCACCTCCGGCCAACCACAAGCTACACGCGCCGGAACCATGAGGTGCACCACCGCCGGACGATGCCGTCAGAATTTCACTGCCAACCGCGCCGGACGCTGATCCGGCCTACGAATCTACGGCGAGACGCAGACCGTTGTCAACGGGGTTTTCATGATTTCCGCCATTTTCCCAAGAACTTCAGGGCCACCCCATAGCTCTTCACCATTTTCGGGACCCTTTTGAACTCATTTCCAGTCCCTTTGCAGATTCTCACCGAGATTGAAAGTTGCCAACGAAACAAATTGGGCCAAGGTTGAATCGAAGCCCGCCACCACAGCGCTGTTTGACCAAGGTAATGGTACTAATGAGTTCCTGGTCTGGGCTTTCCATTGATAGGTGGTTTGTAATTTTGGACGCCGCTTATTAGGTTTCCATTTTTAGGTTGTTTCGTACTACCGAGAAGTTTAGACCGAAATTGCACGCTTGGTCAAATTAGGTAAAATTGAGTCGATTAGTTAAATCGATGTTTTAGGAATTATCGATGGTTCCACTTCAAAACGAGGTCCCGCTTAAAAGCCCCAATTTCAGTAACACGGCCCATAGGGCACACCGTGGAAATCAGCCCGTCAGTCAAATTGAGCCGGTTTCATAGTTCTAAAATTATACTAAGGTCTTCTAGCATTCCAATGTCATTGGTTCAATTGTCGGTTTGCTTTGCATTTTATTCATATTTCGCACTCACACCGTAGTCGGGAAACGATCCTGCGGGGGAACAAGACTGAGCGTCTGTAGTCTGTGAGTGGTTTATATGCTTTTAAATGATTTGGGATATTATGTCGATATATCTATTATGATTTAAATACTTTACATATATACTGTTTTGATCAGATGGTTGGTTGCATTCAAACATGATTTTCTAAGCCATATAAAATGTTATCATTTCATGTGAATTTTGTCAACATTTTAACTATTTGAAAGTTTTACTGTGTTCATGTGGGATGAGTTTGGGTGGTGTTTGACATTTTCTGGGTACATAGATTGAAGTTGTAAACTATCTTGAAAAACTATTGTTTTAAAAGGTGGATCGAGATTTTCAGGACCGACTCTAATACCTGGGCATCGCTGGAAAGGTACATGTGAGAAAGGGAACTATATTGGTTAACACGTGATGGCCGGGTTTTATCCGGAGGTTTATTTTAGAGGACACGTGATGGATGTGTTCACTTGGGTGGTTTGTCAAGGCACGTGATGGCCGATTTACCCTGGGATGGTTTGTCGGTGCCACGTGATGGCCAAGTTTACCCTGAGGTTTATTAGGTGCCAGTGATGGCTAGGTTTACTCTGAGGTTTATTAGGTGCCACGCGGATGGCTCTGCTTGCCCTGGGAGGTTTGTTAGTGCAACGTGATGGGCTCTGGCCCACCGAGGTTTGTTAGTCGCGGATGGCCTGGCCCACTGAGATTCGTTAGTCGCCACGTGGATGGCCGGTCTACTCGAGGTTTTTTGTTAGTTGCCACGTGATGGCCTGCAAACTACTGTGTTCATTAGTTGTCACTTGTCGTGAGGCTCCGGCCACCGACTCCGCTTATGATGGGTATGTGGTATGACTGTTGATTTTCTAAATATGGTATAACTATTTTTTTTTTTTATATACTCATGGTTATGGTGCATTTCATGGTTATTTATTACTTGGATGACTATACATGTTTTGTGCTTGGCTTTGTTGTGAATGCTCGTATTATGTTTTCCTTAACATTGTGCTCAGCTAATTTGTTGAGAGAATGATCTCATATGTCAGACTTGGGGTAAAGTTGGGTTTCAGTGAAATGTTTTAAACTAGGGAACTGCATAAAGAGTGAACGGAAGGTTTTGAGAGAAGAAATCTTTGAAATTAAAAAATGTTAATTTCTTATAAACTATGCCACTCATTGAGATTTATTATCTCATATTATCGTTTTAAACTGTCTCTAGGTCCGCACAGCTCGTAGGCCTATTTCGCCGGATTCGACGCTTTCCTCCCGCGCCATAGCCGCCGCATCTATCGCTACTCATTTTGTTTTGTTGCATTGGGGACTTATTAATCTTACTTGCACTCTAAATTCACAATAATTTTAGAACGCCCGATGATCCTGTGGTCGGGCCTGTATGAGTCTTTAGTTATATATGTTGTGGATACTTTATTTTATGGGAATGGACATGCAGGGTTAACGTGGGTGTCTTCTTCCCTCCTTAAAGTGGAGTCCCACCGTATCTTCCCTAGGGGCTGTATAGTGGAACTTCACCAGGCGGGACCACCCGGGGAAATCCTGGGAGGGTATCCGGGTCGGGTCCTGTCATGAGCTATCATCCTGGCAAAGTTTATTAGCTAAACTCATAGGAATAGAACTGGCTTTAGAACTGAGCATATTTGTTTGGGTAAGTAGATCAGTAGAATATTTAGTTTGCTTGATATGAAAAGCAGAATTAGTCCGTAGTACCTAAAATCCCAGAAAATAATGAACATCCCCAAGAGTTTTGAGGGGAAAGGACTTATTCTGGTCTTGAATGAGAATATTGATAGCATTAGAATCCTCCCATGTGATCAAGATATCGTCCAAATACACAAGGACAAAGAGCATGAAGCCATGAATACAGGCAAAAAATAGTGAGGAACCAGAAACAGAGGACTGAAAACCCTAATAATGCTAAGAGGAGATTACATCTCATCAAACCAAACTCTGTGAGCTTCACTGAGGCCATATAAAGCCTTTGTTGAGTTTACAAACAAAATGGACCAAGGGGATCTCAAACCACTGGTCGACGATAAACAGCCTCATCATGCTCATCTGTGAGCATTCTTATCATCAACTTGTTGAAGAATGCATGAGTAACAGCCAAGGAGAAAATATGTAATTATGATAAGAAGCCGATTTAACCACTCGAGCCGGTTTGTTGAAACCTTTCGCAACTAACTGGCTTTATGTTTGTCAAGGGTGCCATCCAGATGATATCGGTATGAAGACCCACTTGCACTGCATAAACGCTTGTCTCGAAAGAGGTGGAATCAAATCCTGTGTTTGCCTTTAAGAGGCTTGAAATTCTAATTCCATAGCAAATCTTTCCAATGAGGATTAGGAGAGCCTTAAATAAGAAGTGGCTCAAAGAACAATGTAACTAATAGTAGATAAGTATGTCCTAGGTTTAAGAATCACTGATTTTGCTCGGTTTGTATAGGATGTATAGAACAAACAGAGCAATAAGTGGTCAGAAGAAGAACAGTGCCAAGGAAGTAGAGACAACGAGAGGATTGTGAAGAAGAAACTGGTGATGATAAAGGTGAGATGCTGGGAATAGAAGCAAAGGGACACTAGTGTTATCAATGTAGACATCGAAGAAGTGTCTTTAGAGAAGAAATGTGATCATTTGGAGCTATTGCTGAAGGAGAAGGCAAATCGACTGAATAGAGAGGAATTTCATGATTGAAAAGAAAGGATGTCGCTAATCGACCCCGCAAAGGATCAAGCCAAAGGAAAATGAAAAACCGCGAAGAAGATGAAGATGAAGGATGGGAAAAAGGAGACATTGTGAGAACAACTAAGATATGAAAAGGATCAGAATCCTGTAGATTTCAAGAAATCGAAGATTAAGAATACGAGCTTGATCTCGGGTAGATGAAAACTCTTCTAAAGTTTTCTGATTTCAAGAGGTGTGACAAGCAGACACATGGCCAAGCATTGATTCATATTGAAGATAAAATCTAATCCACCAAAATTGAGTACCAATTCCACACCCGCAGGTAATCGAATTACCGTAATTCCATTGATAAAACGAGGTTGAGATTGAGTACCGATAAGGAACCTTTCAAGTTCATACGCACGATAAGGAGATGGTGAAGAAGGAGCAGATGCCATTGACGACTCTATTTGCTCTGATACCATGATAAGAACATACGTAAACTCGGAAGACTATTTTGGCATCAGAAAGAGAGAGAGAGAGAGAGAGAGAGAGAGAGAGAGTTGCTGCAGAGTTCAAAAAATTACGTAAGATAAAGAACTCATATATATACAAGCAAGAATCATTCTGTAAGAGAAGACGACAACTTGTTCCAGTCTTCACGCACGTATTAGTTAGCTAGAGGTATAACATGCTTCTCGTGTGTATGATCTTCCTAGTTAGTTTTGGAGAAGATACGTATTGTGATGCTCATAAATGATAACAAGATAGGTTTTTGATAAAATCGAGGAGTTGAAAACGTAGTAAAGGGATTATGGAAGGTTAAAATTGTGTGGTTTATTTATCGTCCCTGTTTTGAGGCTCAAAGGTTTATAGGTTCTTCCCAATGCCTTTCTACACATAATATCATGGAATGATGGCTTTTCACTTCGATGGTTTAAAATACAGCGCCAAGCAGCTCCAAACACAGCCTCCAAATGCCAGGCTTAAGAAGGGATTAAGAAGAAAGCCTAGTAACACAAGTCGGGCCCTGATGACATCCCAACATAGCCCAAAAAAGGGCCCAATTCACACCCCTTCAAAAGGCCGGTAATAATCAAAGAATCTGTGATGAAAGGAAAATACCCAATCTCCACCAATTAGAAAACAAAATATTTCCTAATTATTGCTCACCACTATCCCTTATTAATCTGTTAACAATAAGGAAAGAAAATCTCCCACCCAATGGGAGGAATATCATATCATCATCCAACTAGGAAAGTCATCAATTATCCCTTATTAATCTATTTATAAGGAAAGAAAATCTCCCACCCTGTGGGAGGAATATCGTATCATCCTCCAATAAGGAAAGATACTATTCCGTGTCGTCATCTAACTGGGCAAGTTGTCATGATCATCCATTATAAATACCAGGCCACCCCATCAGTGAAAGGTACGCAGACTTACGCACAGAAAATTCATTCCCTGCGCTGGATCTTCTTTTCCTGAAGAACCCGACTTAGCATCTGAGAAAGAATCCAAGAGTCCCCGCCGACCCTTTTTGTTTTTTTGTTTTGTAGGAGTCCAACGTAGGGAGTCGCTGGATCGCCTGGAAGAAATCCAAAGACGCCAGCTCCAAATCCGCTGAAAAGCATCATCAGCTGCAATCATTGTGGGAACGACAGCCTTACAAATAAAGTCGAATCTTCTCGGCGACCGATGGTATCAACTCTAACACAAGGTGGAGCAACACCAATCCTCCAAGGAGGCGACCGCCCAAGCAAGATGGACAAATCGACCTTCCCGGAGGCACTGAGATAGTGCGTGCTAACACGTACGAGGTGGAGGCGCTTCAAGGCCACCAACAACATTCTGGTCGAAAATGCTGGAACAACCTCACTGTGCAACACGACGCCCAGAGACACAAACCCAAAAAGACCAAACCCTATTACCCGAGAGAAGAGCAACACCGACCCGTCGAGAAGGGACAGAAGGGGGAAACCAGCGACACTGTGGGAGCATGATCCTACTTCAACCCCGGAGAGGATCGCACGAGGAGGCTTGCGGGAGCAAAGGTTTAGGGACATCCAGCAAGAAATCAGCCACATGAAGGTAGCAGTAAAAGGTCGAGCTCCAGTCTCCATGGACGCCCTAGTGCAACAAATCGAGTCTCCATTCACCGCCGGGGTGCTGCACTTCCCCCTTCCAGCAAAGTTCAGAATGCCGCAGATCGAGACGTTCGACGAAACAAAAGACCCCATACACCACCTCAATATGTACAAAAATAAGATGGAACTGCACGGAGCCATGTAGCTCAGGAGCCCAGTAGCTCAATTTGCAGCAAAGAACCCTCTGACAGCCTCAGTGTCGTAGGTCCTACGTGAAGTGCAACATGAAAGGTTCCTGAGGTGGCCATCCCAGATGAAGTCAAACCCCGCCAGAAGAGACAACACCAAATACTGTGAGTTCCACAAGGATCATGAAAACCAAACAGATGACTGCATCCATCTAAGGAGATTGAATACTTGATCCAACGTGGACATGTCTCAAATGATACGTGGCTCAAAGGGCAGTAGCTACTTGTTACGTGTACCAGAGCCCAAGAGTCGTCATAGAGCTTAACAGCCTCAAAAGGCTATAAAATACAGAGCCATGTACCAGAGCCCAAGAGCTCGGGCTCAAGCAGAGCCTAAACAACTCAAAAGGCCATAGCTCAAGAGCCCAAGAGGCTCGGGCTATGCAGTTTAACAACTTCAAAAGGCTAAGTAGCCACTGAGCCAGAGTCAGAGCCCCAGAGTTTAGTTTGCAAGAGTTTAACAAATTAAAAGGCTACAGCCACAGCCCCAAGAGTTTGGGCTGCAGAGCTTAACAGAAAGGCCAAGTAGCCACGGAGCCTTGTAGCTCAATATCCCAAGAGGCTAAGTTTGCAAGAGTTTAACAACCAAAAAGGCAGCCACAGACATGTAGCTCAGAGCCCTAAGAGTTTAGCTCATATTTAATAGCCTCAAAAGGCCAAGTAGCCACTTGAGCCATGTAACTCGTGTATCTGCAAGAGCTTCGCCCTCGCCGAGTCGAATAGCTCAAAAGGCCATAAGTACCCACTGAGCCATGTAGCTCAAGAGCCTAAGAATCGCCTCAGAGCCTAACACAAACAGAAGGCCAAGAAGCCACAGAGTCATGTAGCTCAGGAGCCCAGTAGCTCAGTTTACATAGTTTAACAGCTCAAAAGGCCATGTACCACCTGAGCCATGTAGCCCGTATCTAAAGAGCTCAATTCCCACAGTTTAACACCAAAAGGCTAAGTAGCCACAGCCATGTAGCTCAGAGCCCAAGAGCTCGCTTGCGTAGCGTAACAGCCAAAAGGCCAAGTAGCCGGGGGAGCCATAGCTAAGGAGCCTGCAAATTGGCCATTGAAGCGAACAGCCAAAGGCTGGGCGAGCCACAGAGCCATGTAACCTCAGAGCACAAGAGGCTCAATTCTGCAGCTGCATCAGCCAAAAAGCCAAGTGTACCATGAAGCCATGTGGGGCCGCCAGCCCAATAGCTCGCCGCAAAGCATAGCAGCCTCAAGAGGGCCTGCGCCCAAGAGCCTGGGCCGTCGTCGCTGCCAGAGGGGTCTTAGCGCCTGGAGCCTAGTAGCTCAACTCAGAGCTTAGCTTAGGAGGGTCTTAGCTCAGAGACCAAGAGGCTTGCCCGCGTAGAGGGTCTTAGCACTCCCGGACCCCAAAGAGCTCAGCCTGCAGAGCTTGTCAGCCTCGTGAAGGCCTTAGCGCCCAAGAGCCCAAGAGCTCGCTTGCGTGAGCTTAATTGCATCGTGAAGGCCTCATCACCCAGAGCCCTATAGCTCGGGCCAGGAGCCTCAACTCGAAGGCCTCGCCCAGAGCCTAGTAGTTTAGCTCAGCAGAGCTAACATCAGAAGGCTCAACGCTCAGGAGCCCAAGAGCCAATTTTCGAGCTTGCTCGTGAAGGCCTTACGCCACACAGCCCCGTAGTCGCTGCAGCTTAACATCTCAGGAAGGCCTTAGCGCCCACGAGCCCAAGAGTCAAGCCAGGAGAGCTTATCACCTAGAAGGCCACCCGCGCCCATAAGCCTCAGAAACAGAGCTTAACAACCCAAGAAGGCCTTAGTGTCCGTGAGCCTGGGCCAGCTCGGGCCATAGAGCTTAACACTGTGTGAAGGCCTTAGCGCCTAGGAAGCTCAGAAATCAGCTTTTTGGGAAGCATCAAATAGAAGGCCTTACGCCACAAGCCCCGTAGCTCGTCAAGTAGAGCTTAATAACAGACAACTCACCCGTGAGCCTATCACCGCCAAGCTCCACTGGTCAAAGGCATAATGTACCCCGGAGCCCAGCTCGCTTTGTGGCTAAACACTGCATTGGGCCTAGGAACCAAGCATCTAATTCTAGTGAAACAATATTAATCAACAAACCCAGAGACTGAAGAAAGTCAATGTCGTAGCTAATACAAATTTCGTCTACGCCCGCTTTAGCCAGTTCTGGGGGCAATTGATGGGGCTTAAAATAATAGCGCAGGCCCAACACCAGCCCAAATGCCGACTTAAGAAGGGATTACAGCGTGCCCAGTACCATGCCGGGGCCCTGACATCCCCAAATATAGCCCAAACAAAGGCCCAATTCACCCCTTCAAAAGGTCGGTAATGTAATCAAAGAATTCAGATAAAGGAAAATACCCACTTCCACCAATTAGGAAAACATAATATTTCCTAATTATCGCTTCATCACTCATCCCTTATTAATCTGTTAACAATAAGGAAAGAAAATCTCTCACCCAATGGGAGGAATATTGTATCATCATCAAACTAGGAAAGTCATCACTATCCCTTATTAATTCCATACGATAAGGAAAGAAAATCGGCCACCTAGTGGGAGGAATATCGATCATCCTCCAATAAGGAAAGATACTATTTAAGGTCGCCATCCAACCCGTGAAGTCACGATCATCCATTATAAATACCAAAGCCAACCCATTAGAGAAAGGTAATGCTAGACTTACGCATGTACCATTCCCCCGAAAGGCGCTGATCTTCTTTCCTCGAAAGAACTGACTTAGGCATCGGAGAGGCAACTGGCGAGCCCCGATCTTTTTTTATTTACTAAGAGGAGTCCAATCGTATTTTGAGGTCAAGAAACCGCCTAGCAAATCCAAAGACGCTCAAGCCCGCCCTGTTGAAAAGCATCATCAACTTACCATCGATATATTTCAGATATTGCTATGTTATAGGACAAAGATCTTTTCCACCTGTCCTTTTTTATGGTTGAAAGTTCTTTATTTATCATTGCTCATTATTGTTAGTTTATTATTATTGTTAGGTGAAATATTAACACGTGAATAGTCTTAATTTTCTCCTTTCAACCTCCCAACAATCACACAAATTAGTGAATTACCAAAGATGTGTATGCCCATATGATTCCCATCTTATTAATTTATTATGTAAAAGAATTGAGAAGGATACCACAAGTGAATAGTGTTAATATATATATATATATGTGTGTGTGTGTGTGTGTGTGTGCGCTATAGGGGCGCAAGACGTCGCATCAAGCCACTATCGAAGTGGGCCATGACAAACGGAGGAGACATGGCATAGCCTCCAAACTTCATTCCGTTACGGCATGGTGGCGCCCTGTTTCTTGCAGTCTGTGCAGGCTGGTCCTGTTTCTCCTTCTGCCCCAAGTTCATGCACCCAAATCTCCGGCAAAGGCCCGCCTTTGCATCACCGCCTGGAATCCGCGCAGCCGTACATGCCTCCCCATTCAAGCCCGCCGGCCACCGTTGCCGTTGTCACAGCTACTGAGCACAAATGAAGCTTCACCATGGCCACCACCTGACTTCAGATATTCCTACTAGTCATTTGCACCAAGTATAACTATATATCATATGTCATAAAATCATGGGATTAAACTGAACTTGCAAATTTATTTTTGCCTGTAGTTTTTCATCTTCCCGTAATGTTTTCAGGTATGTTTTGTACACATAAAATGAATAAAAATTAAATAACATGTAACAATTAGTATGCTGTGTGTTAGTTTCACTCTTGATATGGTAACCTGTGGATTTTGAATAATTCATCTACAAAATAAAAGACCTAGTCCAATCATGAACACATTTTTCCTCGCTAATCTTTTGAATAGGTGAACCCAAAACACATTAATATCATATTTAGATAGCGTTTGTTTTTTTATTTAATGTTAAATAGAACTTTTATTTTGAATAGCGATTAATAGGATTAAGTATTTAGTTATTGGTTTTCTCTAAAAACAAAAATCGATCTTTTAATTTTTATTTAAATTTTGAGAAAATAAATTTTTGAATAAGAATTTAAAAATACATATGTTGTTATTTAATTAGTATAAAATGAATCATGAGAATTTTAATTGGTTTATAAAGTATATGATTTTCTCATATTTGAATTTCTAATTTTTCTTAATAGAAAAACATTAAAAAAAAAGCCAAAGTCAAATCTTTTGATTTTCTATTGAACCAAAATTTTAAACAATTTAACAATAAGCCATGAAAAGTAAAAAGAAAAACAAAATATTTGAATGCAAAAACCCAAAAACAAATACCGTCTAAGTTTCATAGTAATTTCATTTATATTTGATTTTTCTAAAATTTTTACTAGAAAATCAAATACAAGAATCTTATTTCTCCTTTGGTACTTTCCACCAATCAAACAATCTTACAAATTCCTATATTTCCAAAGTCAACTATGATCGGCCTTTTGAATTAATATTCCTCTAGTTTCTAGGATATATAGTCAGAATGCATTCACTTTGCATCGTTAAATATGAGAGAGGTGGGAGATTCAATAAATCTTTCAAGTTGGAATATAATTTTGCTTCTTAGCCTATTTTTCTGGTCAATTTCAGTTCTCCCACGTTATATATATGACATTTGACAAGCGCTAGGAAAAACCTTGTTGTCAGTAATGATTTCTCCTCTTTGACTTTTTAACTCAAATTTGGTCTCCTCACTGCTTTCTATTCTAAGGAGAACAACTGTATCACTGACTAACTGGGTAATTAAGATTTATGTTCATGATATTCTAAGGAAATATATTTATGATATTTGTAATTTGTGTTGATAGGTTATATATTCATGTTATTTCAAAACTCAAACACTTCCCAGAATAAGTTAACATTGAAATAATAATAGGATTCAAAATATGAACCCAAATATAATATTTATTAAATAAATAATATATCTTATGATACATTTAATAATTACTGTCTTCATTAAATCAGTATGATCATCTTCCAGCTCCCAGTTTATTTGCTTAAAAGTAATATCATTATGATCATATTAATTAATATAAATATAAAATAGGTCGAATTGATAAAATTATATCTTATGTACTAAATAACCAAAAAAATCTACTTATTAAACACGTTTTAAACTGATACCAACTTAACCCAAACATGATTATCCTATGAAAAATACATTGTTAAATTAAATTATTTCCTATTATTGGTAGGATTTCTTTTTCTAACACTTAGATTTTGTTTCCTTTAGATTCTTCTTAGTAAGCCAATGCTTATACAAAACCTTGTTATATAGGTAATTTCAATTAAGTTATTGGAATGTTATCTTTCTTATTCCCAATTGGAGTTTCCTAATTTCAACATGGTATCGAGCTAGGTTTCATGGGAAGAAATTAATCTTGTAAACAACTTCGCGATCCAACTTGGCGTGATCAATTTTTGGTGCATCTCACAATTGGTGTTTCGACGATTTCAATCTTGGCGGTTTTGGCATTTTTCAAGGGGTTTTTTTTTTGCCGAGTAACCCACAATCTATTCGCTGCCCCTATTTGCGGGTAGTTTTAATTATGGCTATCAAAGAGACGATTCACTTCCAATCTATGAGTATGAGGTTGGATGGAAAAATTATTCATATTGAGTTATGGAGGAGAAATTTTTCAAGAAAAAATTTTGTGGGGATATGTTATAGGAACTTGTGTTAAACATAAAAGTACTAATGAGGATAATGCTATCGAAGTTAGATACATGGAAGAAACAATCCAAAATTATTACTTGATTAACAATTTTGTTCAAGATTCAATAGGTGCACGTTTCGGCAAAGTATGAGACCCATTAAAGGAGGTTTGGGACTATTTGTGGAGGCTATACACTCAATCAAATTTACAAAGCAAAGATCACTCGAGATTGACATTCGTGCTCTTCAAAGAAAGGAATACGTAGTGTTCAAGAGTTTTATTCTGCTTAAGACAAATCTGGGATCAATCGTCTACAGATCAATGAATTAAAGGCATGTGATGCCTATATTGCTCATAGAGAAGAGCAAAGACTAGTTCAATTCTTGATGGATCTTCCCAGTGATTTTGAAGGATTTAAGGGTTCAGTTTTGTATCGTTCTCCACTTTTGTCTCAAGGACTCAATTGTTGAGTTATGTGTCGAAGAAACACGTCTTAAGTCAAATTCTGAAAAGGGAATTATTTCTACTCCGAATCCTTCTGTGTTGGCAATACCTTCTAAGACGTCTTCTAATAATCTAATAGGACCCCACAAGGGCTCGCTTCGATGAGTCAGCTTTTAGTGTTGTCATCGAAGGTTCAATGTCCTGCACCTCGATAAACCAAAACCAGTCAAGAAGAACAATCTTAATTTCGAGCTCGGCAACTAGACACAATCCAATGCTAACATACCACCTAAGGCTACAAACCAATCTTTGTGGCTACAAACCAATTCAGCCGCTTTGATATCATAGCAAAGAGCCGCATCGGGTTCTTTCCCTGATCCTCGTACCCTGGCTGAGCAATTTAAGAAGTTTCTCTCCCTACAAACTATGTTATGTTCGCCTTCGTAGGGCCAATGATTCACAATTCTCCGTGTATGTCAGTTTTTACATGGATCTTGAATCGTGCTTCTCATCATATGTCTCTAGATTCTTCTTGTTTTACCTCTATGTCTCATTTGTCTTCGTCCCTGTTATGATCGTTGATGGCACTTCTATGCCTTTAGCAAGTATTGGTTTTGAGCAGCCACTCCCTAATCTCTCTCTCTCTCTAATGTTTATCATAGTCCCAACCTCACATTGAATCTCGTTTATAATAGTTGTGTAATTTAATAATTTAGTCACCTTTTACTTGTTGTTTCAGGTAAGATTCATGTTCTTAGTTTATTGTGTGACAGGCCATAGGAAGGGGGGATTATATAAGTTGATGAGCAAAGTGTCTGTTGCCATTGCCACTGTTGATTTGTCATCTTTCGCTTGAGTCCTTCTTCTATAGTTTTATTTTCGGGCATTCTCGCCTTTGGTCATGTTTCGTTTTCTCGTTTGACATTTTAGGATCCATAGCTTTAGGAAAGTTACAACCTCACTGATGTTTCTCGATTGTAGTGGATGTAAAGAACAAATTTTCAGCTTTACCTTTAACTAAAGTGTTTCATTTCTTTTCTTTCTCCATTTTGATTTGATTCATTATGGATGTATGGGGGCGTTCTTTCTGCTCCCACAAAAGGAGGGTCTCGATATTATGTTATCGATGATCATACTTGCTATCGCTGGTTTATTTCGTGAAACATCGTTTTGAATTCTTCGTGATATACAAAGCCTTTTCGTGTTTTGTAAAACTCAACATCTCTTTTGTTATTAAATGTTTTAGGTGTGATTTAAGTGTGGACTACACTTTGAATAAATTTTTGAGTTTTCTGTCTAAATGGAAATATCGCAATGAACATCGTGGTACAGTTACTCCTAAGAAAAATGGTGTTGTTGAAAGAAAACATAAGCATAGTTGTTGAAACCGGCTTTCAATCTCTCTTATTATCAAATTTTTGTTCCTAGCGAATTCTTAGAGAAGTCGTTTCTTAATGCTGCACTTTGATTAATAATATTCCTTCCTCTCATATTTTAGGTGGTATTCTTTGAGAAATTATGTACGGGCCTGCATTATTCTTTCTTAGAGTCTTTGGTCAGATTCTCTTCATTCTAAACCTCATGCAGAACACAGCAAATTATCCATCGACCGTTATTTCGCTTTTCTCGTTATAATGAAGGCCGTGCACGGTACTTGATCCAACTACTCAAAAAACTTTATATGTCTCGTCATGTTGTTTATATCTTCAACATATAATCTTTCTTTTCATTCCATCTCTATTCATGACTTGACTAGACTATATCTGATCTTCTTCAGATGGATCCCTTTTCCAGGATTCTAATAACTTGTCATCTCAAGTTCCTCGTACTTTTAGATACCCTTCTCATGTTCTTCCTCCTATTCCGCATCATATTCAACGTGTTGTTACTAATAGTTCTACTGTGTACATACACTTAGCTCTTTGGGACACTTAAAGCTCCCTCTCTTCTCCCATGGTCCCTCAAGCTCCATCTACGATTGTAGATCCACCTCTACGTCAATCCACACACATTTGTAAGTCCACAAAATAACCAGATTTTGCCTATTCTTGTTATTCTTCATCTTTTACTTCATTTTTAGCTTCTATTGATTGTTTTTCTAGAGCTTTCTTCCTATAAAGAGGCAATTCTTGATCCACATTAACAGAAAGCTATGGATAAGGAGCTTACTGCATAAGATAGTTACTAGATTTGGTTCCTCTCTACCTCGGGTAAGAGTATTGTCGTTATCGTTAAGTGTATAAGCATTGACTAATTCTCGACGGATCTATTATGCAATTCAAAGCTTGGTTTGTTGCAAAAGCATGTTCACACGTATGATGAGACTTTTTGCTCCTATCGCGAAATGACTACAAGCCTATACTCTTATTGTAGTAGCTTTGGTTCGACAATAGTGTATTTCTCAATTTGATGTTAAAATGCCTTTCTAAATGGAGATCTTCAAGAAGAAGCTTATGTGGAGCCCTTCCTAGAGTTTCATGATTTTGGGTATGTTTCAACCCCGTGAAGGCATTATATAGTCTCAAAACAAGCAACTTGTGCTGGTTTGAGAAATTTTCGCTGTGATCTCCTATCTGATTTGCCATAGTAGTTATGATTCTCGCTTGCTAAGTGTAATGATGTAGATCAGATCATTCTTCTTTATATGTTGATGGTATGATTATTATTGGTGATGATGTTGATGGTATTTCGCTTGAAATAAGAGCATAAACAAATTTAAATGAAAGGATCTAGGTTCTTTACGTTATTTCTTGGTTTGAGAGGTTATCTCTTCACAATAAAATATGTTGCATATTCTCGAGCTTGCCAGACTTACCGATAATCGATTGTTGATACTCCTATTGAGGTTAATGCAAAGTATTCCTCTTTCTAATGGTGGCCTTTGTCTATCCTTGCACATAATCGCACTATCATACAGAACTTAGTATATCTTTCTATTACTCGTCCCGATATCGCTTATGTTGTTCGTATTGTTAGTTAGTTTGTTGCTTCTCCTAATTACGCTTCATTGGGCGCTTGTTCTTCGTATTTTCATGGTATCTTCGAGGTACAACCTTTCGTGAGTCTTCACTTTCATTTACCTTCTATTTGGAGCTACGTATACTCTAATGCTAATTATGGAAACGAATTCTACCACCGCAAATCGTTACTAGTTTTTTGTATCTGCGATTATCTTATTTCTGAAGAGTAAGAAAACAACCCATTGATTTCTCTATCTTCAAATGAAGCAGAATATCGTATGGGCATCTACTACAAAAGAGATTGCTTCGTTACACCGGTTACTTACGCTATGAGAGTATTTCTTTCATCCCACTCCTATGTATTGTGTCAACAAAGAGCTATTCGTGATTGCTCACAACTCAAGCCATGAATGAACCAAACACATTAAAATTGATTGCCACCTACACGTCATTACTTCAAAATCGTCCCATCACATTTTCGTTTGTCTTCTTCTTCGCCGCAACTTGAAGATTTCTTTACCAAGTCGCATTTTGTTTTCTGCTTTCATTTTGTTGACAAACTCGATGCCATAGCAGCCGCATCGTGAGCTCGAGGAGTGGGGTGGTGTTAAATTAAATTATTTCCCATGGTTGGTAGGATTTTTCAAGACTCTAGATTTTGTTTCCTTTAGATTCTTCTAAGAAGCCTATGCCTATAAAGACCTGTTATTGATTTCAATTAAGTTATTGAATAAGACTTTCGCTTTTTGTCTTGTTCCCCAATTGGAGTTTCCTAATTTCAAGATACATCATGTTTAAGATTGGAAAATTGTATACATCAAACTTTATCACCCATCATTTAGGTTATGTCGGGTTCTCCGAGAATGCCAAAAAAGGTAAAAAAATTATTGTAGAGATGATATGAAAAGTGCAAGGAGAAAAAATACTAAGGAAAAACTACTGGATAAAAAAAGGGAAAACTAAGAGCCATGTTGTTATTACCTCTCTCAAGGCTGAAATAGAACAAAGGTGGTACTTTGATAGTGGAAGCTCATGACATATGAATGGCAATAAGTGGTTTCTATCCAACGTTCTTCTATCTAGTTTAGACTCAATAACTTTTGGGGATGGTGCAAAAGGAAGAGTCTTGGGGACAAGGTCCTTAAATGTTCCTAGGTTACAAAAATTAAGAGATGTGCCTCTTGTCGATGACAAAAAGCCAACTTGATCGGTATCAGTCAATTGTGTGACCAAGATCTGTTCGTGAGAATCACCAAGGAAAAATGTATTGTCTTAGACCAGGATCAACAGTAGATCATGGAAGGAAATAGGTCATCAGATAACTATTATCTACTTGCAAGTCCGAACACATGCCTGGCCATAGTTAGCTCAAACTAACCTTTAGCGAATGGATAGGACATATAGCCTGCTGACCTCACGAAATACAATTCTTTGTGAAAACTATCAGGGATGTCCCAAATCTCAAAGGAGAACCTAAAAGAATGTGGACCACCCAGGCAACTAAGAGCAAATCCCGAACACCTCACGAGTCACCGGCTAGGCTCTCTTGCCGAGTCATGGAATTGGTCCCGCATGGATCATTGATCCAGTGAAAATAGAGAGCATTGCTAGAAAAGGTATGTATATGTATGTGATTAAACTCTCTAGGTTTCACTTGGGTAAATTTCCTTAAGTAAATCAAAGGAGAATTTGAAACATTTGAATAAGCGTGGCAAGGCGACAAGGAGCACAACAGCAAACTCCTAAAGATAAGTAAGACAGAGTTATCATAGTAAGAATTCAGCTCATGTTTGAAAATTTCTACAAGAAGGATAGTGTAGAACATGATTTCTTATCACTTAAAAATCCACAACAAAATGGAGTAGTTGAAAAAAAGAACTGCTAGAAATAGCCCCGAGTCATGTTAAAGCCAAGAGTGTCTAACTAAATTTTAGAAGCGATAAATACAACACGCTACATCTCAAATAGAATCTATTTAAGGCTAGGAACTCTCAAAACATCATATGAAACATCTTTATAAATTTGGTAGTCCGTGCCATCTAAATGTGAGGAACCCGAGAAGGAAGTTCAATGCTAAGAGGGATGAAGGTGTATTTCTACAAGTACTCTGTAAACAGTAGATTGCTTATAAGTGTCTGATAAAATAACCCAAGGCTGTGATAGAATCAACTAATGTTCAGAGTTATTGATTATCTTCTACTCCAGTGAAACATCTAGACCATAAGATCCTCCTATGGGTGCCAATGCTTGGAAGTAGAGAAGACTCTCAACGATTACGATGCTCCGTATCAGATTTGGCAGGCACTTTCGGTTATAGGCGATATCACGGACAACGGGGGACTCCCTGCAATGACGGGATGACCATAATAATGCTGAACACTCTGACATCCAGGTTCGAGAGCCCTCTAAGAAGATTCATAAAAACCATCCTACCATTGATATTTTTTGGGAGATCTGAAGTGGTGTTTGGGATGAAGTTGAGGTAATCCACAAAGAAATGATAGGCCTTAGCCTTGGCTGCTACACCTCCACAATTTAACCAAAAAATTACAAGGAGGCTCTGAACGATGAGTTCTGGATATAGGCTATCAAGGAAGAACTATCATAATTCAGACATAATGAGATTGGATTGGTTCAAACTCTAATATACAAATATCAATTGGACCAGTGGATCTTTAAAGCAAAGGCAGTTGAAGGAGAAGCATCACTAGAAACAAAGCTTGTCACGGTTGCTCGAGATTACTCCGTGAAGGAGTAGATTTTGATGGGACATTTGCACCAATAGCCCATTTAGTCAAATCGTCTTCCATTGGCACATTTGCTTACACGCCAAGTTCAAATTTATCAAATTGGTGTAAAGTGCTTTTAAATGGTATCCTGTGAAAGTGCTTTGTATCTCAACCTAAAGGGTTTGAAGATCTTCTTCACTCTAATCATGTTTACAAACTAAAAAATGATCTCTATAGGATAAAACAAGCTCCAAGAGCTTTGTATGAGAGACTCACGGAATACCTCCTAAATGTGGTTACACGAGGGGAGCATATCATTACTCTTACCGCTCGAGAGAAAAGTCGAAAGCAAGTAATTGCCTTGATATTTGTGGGTGACATAGTATTTGGGTCCACATCCCAACACCTGGTGGAAAAGTTTGTAAGACACATGAGCACAAAATTTGAAATGAGCTTGGTCGGAGAACTTACATACTTTCTGTGTCTTCAGGTACGACAAATCAACTCATGGATTTTTATCTCATAGGAAAAAAAATCTTTAGAGCACAGTCGATGAGTTCAAAAAATGTATATATAAGAAACATGAAGGATTTTAATGAGGACCCATGACAAGATTACTAAAGATGAAGCAAAGGAATAGTGAGCCCAGTCGACTCTCCTATAAGCATGATTGGAAGCTTGTTGTACTTGAATGCAAGTCGTCAAGCGAATGTTATAGCATGTGAGTTTGTAGAGGAGACCAAGCAAGCCCTAAGGATAGTCATCTTCAGCGTTAGAAGATTATCAAATGTCGTGAAATAGCGGCCTATGGTATCTAATTTTTAGAGACACCATTCGTAGCCTATGTGGATATTGTGACATTGATAAAGGGGTTAGGCTCGGACGCCAAAGAGTAGCAGTGGGTGTTTCTTCCTTGGAAACATCTTTGTGTCTTAATTCAACAAAATGTTTGCATATCACTTTCCCTGACCCGGGGTCGAAAACATAGCAATTGGTAGTGGATGCACACAACTCATTTGGATGAAAAAATATTCTTAAAGACTATGGAGACTTTGGAGAGTCCTAACTCTATCTTATGACAACCCATTGATATCAATATCTCGAAAAATCCAGTTCAACATTCGAGAACCAAGTAGATTGACATAGGGCACCACTACATTCGGAACATGGTTGAGGACAAATCATTTATCTTGGGGTACATATCCACTAAAGATCAACTAGCCCAACATTTTTCACTAAAGGGTTGGATGCTTCCAAGAGTATGAATCACTACAGTCATCCATGGGGTATGCATTGTGGACTAAATGGGATTTTATCTAGTCTGATAAACATCAGGCGAGTCAGGACACAGGGCGTTTTATCTGTGCATTACGAAAAAAAGAAAGGAAAATAAGGGAGCAAGAGTGTGTGTCTTGCTTCATTCTTTAAGGGTATTTTCTTGAAGATATAGACAAAAGGGAGAAATGTTTGATATAATTGTCCCATTATCTTACGTATCGAGGTTCTCTGAAGGTAGCTAAAACGAAGATCGAAATTAATGAAGTTTTGATGAAATAGAAGTAAGTCAATAATAGGACCAGGGTGTAGTTCGGACTAAGGCTATCCTATGTTGTAGGCATGTGATAGAAATGAGATGTCCTAATTGGAAATAGGGTGTAGTGGGGCACCACGTAGTCTCTGTGACTTGGAGTAGGGCTTGAGGATAGTGTAGATGGGCTAAGATCTGTTGTGAGGATAACAATCAAATCAGAGATCTAGACATATAAGCTTTTAGGCCAGTTAGAAACTTTCTAGGATCTATTTTGATGAGGATTCTTGATCAACGAGTTTTACTATTTTCATTGTGATGGCCCAGAAAGGAAAAACATGAAATAGAGGTGGGGTTAGATCATATTAGGAAATGATCCAAGCGTATCTGAACTTCTAAGACTAATTAGCAAGGTACATAAATTCAGGGGCATTGGAGTTCCTGACCGCAGTTTTTGGACGAGCTTGAAGAAGAACAAGTGAAGTCAAAGCTCTTCACGAGTAATTATGGAGTGTAGATACTACATTGAGGTATTTCACCTTAAAAGCCTTTCACCTTTGGTGAAAGACGATGTTCTTTATTTTATTCATCTTATATTGATGTAATATAGGTATGGGTGTGCGATGCTTTAGAAAGGGGAATGGAGGGAGTTCATGAGATCCACTAGGTTTCAAGGAAAGAGATTAGGTGAATTCAGGGAGTCTCGTACTACATAAGGTAATGATAACCTTGAATCTCGGATCGGTGAAAATCCTTGCATGCAGGCATAGCCTCTTGGATGTAGACTGGTTGCCAAACCAAGTAAAAGATTATGTGTGCTTTTACTTGCAAATATATTACATCTGCTTTGCACACACTAAGTCTTATAGGAGGAGTTCGGACATACTGTACTAAAGTTTGAACTAGATCGTAGTTTGAACATCAAGGACTGTGACCTAGAACACATAATTATATCTATCAAAATATTTAAAGCGTGACTTTAATTTACTTGATAACGTCATCTACTTTGCATGAAGCTTCCCGATCAAATCAGCGGCTATGAGGGCCCCAAAACCCATTTCCTAACTTAAAATATTTTCCCAAATTAAGTTAGAATCAATCTCAAGTAAACTATTGTACTAAAAAAATTTCAAGGTTTGCATACCACTTTTAAACCAGGCCAGTGGTGGATTTCCACCTTTTCTAATGTTTCCTTCTTTTGTGGCATGGTTGTCAGTATCGATCACCCGGCTTTCGGGCAGTCCTAAAGGCAATGTCCCGATCGTGTATCGGCGTCACATAAGAAAAATAAGATGATTAAAATTTTTAAAAATTTTAAAATATTATATAAATTATTAGAAAAATAGATATAGTTAAATAAGCTAAAAATTTAATAAAAATTTTTTATACTTAATATTATTTAAATAATTAATGAAGCATTCAGTGAAAGATATGTACGATAATGTTAACAAAAAAATTATTTTCTAATATAATTGTTCTTCAACGAAAATTAAATTTCTATCCACTAATAAATAAAATTTTGAGGTTGGGAGGGTTAGGATGTATTTTTTGGTTGAAAACAGGGCAAAAATGGGAGCCGGAAGGCTTAAATATACAAAATACAGTTTCTGGAGTCAAAACGGCGTCGTTTTGGCCTTTCTAGGTCCAAAACGACGTCGTTTTAGCCATCATAATTTTAAAATTCAAAACACTATCAAAACGGCGTCGTTTTGGTCTTGTTCTCACTTATCCAAAATGACGTCGTTTTTGCTCGGACAGCTCTAAAAGACGTCATTTTGATATGTATTAAAAAAAAAAAAAAACTAAATGACATCGTTTTGTGTCATATAGAGACAAAGCAGCGTCGTTTGGAAACAGGTTGTTAAGCAAGGGAAACCCTTCTTCTTGCAGGCTGCGATAAAATCAAAAAATGCAGAGTGAAGAAGGGGAAGAAGAAGAGGAAGAAGAAGAAGGGGAGGAGACCTACCTGCTCCAAGGCATCGTCGAGTAGTCTTCTCTCGCTCCGGTTCTACTCGGTAGTCGAGACTCGGCTATGTAAGTGCAATTCGTCGATCATCACTTCATCTTCTCCGCTTCTCCCTCAGGTAAGTTAGGTTTTGTTTTTTAATTTCCTCTTCTTCAATTCTTCTTCGTTTCTTTTTTAGTCGAATCTTTGAAATTTCAGTTGAATCTCTGCAATTTTTTGGATTTTTATTGTTTATTTTTGAAATTTCGTTGCTTTTTGGGTTGTTTGTTGAGATTATCTCTATATTCTCACCGTTTTTCACCGAGTTGACCGAGTCATCTCGCGAACTCGGCCGAGTCCACCGAGTTTTACCGATTTTTAGCCTATACACTCTCCATCTCGTACATGGTAACGGTATCGACTCAGTTAGCCCCAAGTCAGTTATGATTCGGCCGAGTCGTACCGGACTCGGCCGATTTTTTGAACTCTGTTTTGTGGGGCACTAATTTGGATCAAAGAATAGATTTATAAGGTGGGAGCGGATTTTTATTGAATGTTGGCTGGTTTCGTCGTAACGCTCACAGCTTTGCGTGACATATTCATACCAGTAAATGTTTGAATATGGCGATGACTCTGCGTGCTCCGTGCATCGGCGCGCATGCCTTTATCCGCGACCAAAGACAAGAAGCCCTTCCCAAATTGCCAGTCAATTGAGTATTTGCGATGCATGTATATATAATATATATACTAGAAAGATGTTATAATTATGATAAACACATCTATGGAGAAAAAGGAAAAATGTAAGTGAAGTAGATAGCATTTACCATTTAGACTTGTATATATTCTTTTTGTTTGGGCACGACAACGCTTCCATATACCATTTTTGCATCCTCAATGCGCTTCCGGCTATCCTTTTACGAGTACATGCATGCTAGATGGTGCCATGGCTCTTAAGGATGTAATTATATTTGTGCATGGATCAAAGCTCTTCATGAAATCATGATGTAATTGTATGACCGATATAGATCCTGATCCTTATGATTAGCATACATATCTTTCGGCCATTTCATGGACTAGTTATAAGTTCGAGAAGGAGCGTCCAATGGAATTCAAGCTGGTTGGATTAGATGCCATGTAAAGTGTAAACTAAGATCGGTGCTTGATATACCACCAATGGAAGTTTTAAGGCGATTGATTAACAAGTTTGATTGATCAAGTTTACTTGATTGAGCGTAAAGGAATTTATACACATAAGTAAATCGGGTGTCACTAATTAAGTTATTTGATGTACTTGAGTGAAGTTTCTAGCCCGTACGCTATGAATGCAAAATCAAAAGGGATGATAGAAGATTGTAATTGGGCTAAGTTGTCCGATACTGTAGTGCATTATATTAGGCCCTTTAATATTTCACGTATTGATAGGTGTCTTTTGTGATGTGTAAATAATAAAATTATGCGAAAAGAGAAATATAAGGACGCCTATTCTCATGAAATATACGCTTGTCAAGTAATAAAGTGTACCTAGAAATGCGGATATCGATCCACGGGGGAAAATGGGGATGCTAGAAATACAAAAAATTATAATACTTCTCTAATATCAAACTAACTTAGTGTGATAGTAAGCAAATTTAAACTAAACTATTAGAATTTCTAAATCTAACTAATGAAGATCGCAACTAAGGGATACGAGAGATGATAAATTCCTAGGGTACTTCGTGCAATCGGACAATCCTCTTAGATCTAAGTCAAAATTCTACTCTATTGTTTCATGAAAATGCTTTCCGATGCAACTCTTGTCTAATTTAATTATAAGCCTCTCTCGAGGTCAAATAACCTACCAACTAACACTAGGTCTTTTGCTTCTCATCTCGACCCCAAGCATTAGAGATGCTTTAAGATCCAAGAATCTCACCTCTAATTTAGATGAATTTCTGCACTACCGGGCTAGTGGGTTGATTCATCTATGTCTAGTTCTTTACTCCCTTCTCGAGATCTTGCAAGAACCACTCACCACATTGGGAATTAGCGAAATCAATATGTAAATAGAACCAAGTATGAATCAATAGAGGTGCATTCACAAGAAACAATAGAAAACGGAACATTAACAAATAGATATAAAACCCATATTCAATATACAATCAAAACCTAGATATACAATTTAAAGCATGTAGAGGTTTGATACATCATAAACTTAGGATAAAACATGAGAATAGAGGGAGAAAAACTCTAATGATCAAATGATGGTGAGTCTCAGATTTTCTTCCACAAATCTCATGATCTTCTCCCAAATCTTCAAAAACAGCTCCCAACCTCCTCCTTGGTCCCAAAGTGTGGACAAAGTCCCCTTCTCCGAGCCCTAGCCGCCTCCCTCTTGTCTCCTTCGGGTTTGAGCTTTAAAACCCCCAATTATGGGCTCAAAATGGGCTAAAAATCCACCTAAAATCAACCCCTAACGTCGCGACGTCGTTTGGCAACGTCACGACGTCGGGATGCTGCGTTTCTGCAGCTCTCTGCAACGTCGCGACGTTGCTGCAGCTTTCCTGTTTTTGCTCCAACTTCGTAAAACCATAACTTTGTCATCCGAACTCCGATTTGGGTGTTCTTGGTACCGTTGAAGCTCTTGAAGTGTAGAATCTATATGTCAGGAAATACACTTTTGAGATCATTATAGACTGAATATACAAATGCTCCAACTGGTCTCTTTTGAGCTCTCTTCTCTTCCTTCTTCAACTACCAGAGTGTCATAACTTTGTCATTTGAAGTCCGATTTGGAGTGTTCTTGGTACGTTGGAAAACTCTTGAAGTGTAGAATTCATTCATATAATGTTTGATTCCATTTGGGGTCATCTTGCAGCTAGAAAACATCAAAACGCAGTAATTGCTGCTGCATGTTGTAGTTTGATTTTTTGAGCTTTATCTCTTTATTTTTTGCTCCATATTGGCTCATGGTTGACCTAATTACAAATTGAACATTTAGAGCATTAGATCAATTATTTATATAATAAAACTACTAAAAAGATAAGAAAAACATATTGATAAAATGAGTATAAAGTATACTCATCACGTATTCCCTAAGTTTATTCTTTGTAATGAAATATAGTTCTGAGAGAGTTCGAAATTACGAGAGAAGAGGAAAGGAACTTCATACATATACAAGCGGTAGATCATTCTATAGAAATGACAACTTGTTTTGCAAGTCTTCCTGCTTGATGTTAGTTAGCGAGGAGTGTATAACATGCCTCTCGGGTGTATGATCTTCCTTAGTTGGATTTTGGAGAAGATACACTCATGTGATGCTTAGGTATAGGTCTACTCCCGGAGATCTCTATTAGCATCACATTCGTTAATATACCCCCTCCAAGCTGATTGAGGAGATCCTAGGAAAAACTTGTGACATAAATAGGAAAATCATTCAGGAAGTGGCTTAAGTAAACCATCAGGTTGGTTGATGATCATAAAGGTATACGGGACCTCCAATTTGCGTTCGGTTACCAGATTTAAAATAAAATGAATATCTAACTCAATATGCTTCTTTACGGCATGATGTATTAGTTTGTAGCAAGTGCTTGGGCTCCAACATTATCTTACAACCTTTGGAGGTGTGTTTGGAAGGAAATTCAAGCATTATAAGTAGATTACGCACCGAAACAAGTTCGCCGATTGCGAAAGAATATATTTGAACTACGTATGTCACGCCTCGAAACCACAACAGGGCATATTTGTCAATTCCCTCAAGCCTTTAGCCTGAAGGTTTGAAGTGTGAAAGCGACACCTAACCTTTCTTATGCTTCAGGATTTTGTCCAATTACCAATCATGTCAGGTAATGCGCAACCTTCCTAAATTCATAAATTCTCCAAATTCAAAATTTCATCTTAGAGTAAAGTACTTCTAAATATTCAAATCTCAATTGGCCATGTCATATAAAGTTGTTCAGAATATAACATGTTGAGATCTCTCAAATCAACTTTGTATTAATATAAAGGAATGTTCATCAGTGACTTTCTCAATTAACTTTCAAAACCCGACATTTCACATAAACATGAACTTATGAGTTCAACATGATCAACATAAAGTTCTAATCAAATCCTGTTGTGAATCCCGACCTAGCCATCACTCCTCGCGAGCTAAAAGTACACGAAAATATGTCAACGAATGGGGTAGACTAAAGCTCCCGATAAGAAATCTTGTCTGATTTCATGGATCAAAAAAGTTTTCAATCATATAACAAACTAGGAGATGTTTTCATCAAAACTTTTGATTCAAAAATAAGTTTGAACATTAACAAAATATATACTTCAAAACATTCTCATATCCATTTCAAATCGATTTCATATCAAGTATGATCCAAACAATTTCATATCAAATTCGATTCAAACACTTTTCATGTCGAGTCGAATCGAATACGTTGAATATATTTTTATAATTAAATGAATATCAGGTGATCTTAGGTTATGTGGGACTTTCAAATGGTGGCTGCCGCCAGTTATTCCTTTTAAGATTAGACGGAACCAAACACTGCTAGTACTAGTAACCTGCAAGCCAAAACCCCTAGAAATTTGGGGTTCAAATCAATTACATTCCACAGAAAATGTAAAGGTCTATTGTCTATAAGATTGTGAGGCAGGAATCAATTAATAAACTGTGTATCCAGTTGACAAGAGCCAAAAATAGTGTCAACTATTATTCCGTTGACAGGCCGAACTAGCAGAGAGTCAAATATTTCGATTTCAAAGTTCAAATTACAAAACATCACATCTCCTGTTTCTTTCATAAACAAAACAAATCTCAAAAGTACAATCTTACAAAACTACTTTCTTGATCCATGGATAATCAAATAAATAAAACTTTTCACAAACCAAGATTATATATAATTCAATTAAAACAATTTTCATCCTCAAATGAAGTAAAAACAAACAATTTTCTTTTTTTAAAATCTGCATTAATATCCCTTACACGTACATATATATAAAAATAATAATTTTTCGAAAAATTGTATTAGAATCCCTTACCTCAAAGGAGTACTCAAAAGCTTTGAAAGAGCTAATCCGAAGAATTTCACCTCAATGAAATATTTATCCTAAAATAATAGAGAGATTATCATAAATTTATTTGTGCTTTAAAACTTTCACAATTTGATATTAACATGATTATATTATTTTTGTTACTTTCCCAAACATAACTGACAATTGTTCAAATGATAACTATTTAGATTAAGGTAGTTTTTACAAATTTATAAAACTCATATTCACTTTGGATCTTATTTTAATAATTTATTTATTTTTATGCTCTTAATCCGAACTAAATCTTTTACTAGAAATAAATAATATTAATACTATTTTACAAATTATATTATTACACAATACACATATAGCCTTTTTACCTAACAATTATCATACTTGACAACAAGTATTATTAACGGATCTTATTTCTATAATTGTTAAATAATTATTTAATCATATTTCTATCAAATAAATTCTTAATCCTTAATAAAATATTTACTTGCCAAAATACATATATATTTAAATACTTATCAAATACATATATTTATACAAAATTCAACCCTTTCAAATTTATCCTATTTGTTTATCATTATATTTTTTTCAAAAATTATCCTTAAATACTTTTTCATTCTCATACTCAAAGTAATTCAATATGACACCACCAATCCTTATTTTATTTATTTATTTATTTATTTTTAAAGGAACGAGAGTCGAAATCTACATCGACTTCTTCGAGGTTGATCTAAGGCGAAAGAAGATTAAAGAATCTACATCAAGAAATCTGAACCAAATAAAATGAGGAAGATCTTACCTAGAGAAAATTGTTCTTCAAACCCCTAGATCAGCTTGTAAATCTACGGAAATTCTACGATCGAGAGAGAATTCAAAGATGAATAAAAAAGATTTTCTTCTCTTATTCCAATTTATACTAAGGTATATATTAGAAAAATTACCTTTTTACCCCCTTTCATTATAGTAATTAATTAATTACTAATTGAATTACCATTATTGTTTTCTGCGTCCTTTCATTATAATGTTGTTAATTACTAATTGAATTACCATTATTATTTTCATAAAAGCGCATAAAAATTCGCATCATTATTATTTTTACTAATTTATACTATACAAATTCTGTCGTATATATTTTCCGTAACTTATACCTATACAAATTCCTGGGTGTTACATTCTCCCCTCCTTTATAAAAGTTTAGTCCTCTAAACTTGACATACCTGAGTTTTGAAATAATTGATGATGTTTTTCTCTCATCTCTTCTTCTAACTCTCAAGTGGCCTCTTGGATATTATGATTGCTCCATTAGACTTTTACCAACAGCAGCAACATGTCGTAGAACCTTATTCATCACATCCACAATTTGAACGGGCACCTCTTCACTTGGTGAAAGTCCTCAAAAATCTAAATAGGCTCCAACTCCACAACATAGCATAGACACATATTTCCTCAGGTCGAAACATAAAACACATTCTGAATCTTAGACATGTATGAAATGGCTTCACTTTATATGATAAGGTACCTACTCTCTAATATTTCAAACAAGCCCCTGGAAATCAGAATTTGAGTTTTCCTTTTCTCATGATTTTCAACTTCCAAATATCTCGATTTAACTCAATAAGCAAATTTTAGAATAGAAAATCACCAAATTCAAATACCAAATATTGCTTGGGATTTATCAACGTAACACTTGTGTGTACCTTGATTTTCTTCCAAATTCTCTCCAATCGAATTATCTTTGATGATCACTTACACAAGTTTGTGTGTTAAATTTTTTCCACTCTAATATGATCATAACACCTAGGATCATAAACTTCTACATAAACCTTTACGAATATATAAATCTCATTGCTAGCTTAAAAGCATTCTACGAATTTAACCAAAGGTAAGAACTCGATACATTACTTTCCAAGTCTAAAACAATATATCTCAACAAATATTTCCAACTTGCGATTACTTTCCTCAATTAGTCATTAGTCTAAGTATGAAAGCTACTATCAATACTAACTTGGTACTTCGATATTTTATTTATTTATTTATTTTTTTGACGAAGTCACAATCTAAAAATAAAATAAGAATTCTTATTACATACCATAGAATCAAATATTTCACTTTACATTATCAAAAATCTTCCTTAATATCGAGAAGTTCATCCAGATAGAAAAATTATTACACTTTATCTATAAACAAGCCATCATAATGAAACATTGTCATCCAACTAAGGTTCTTAAGTAACCCTATCCACCAAAATCCATGGTAATAAGTTTTTCACACTCATTTAGAAATATAAAGTAGTTGCAAAGTACTATTAGGTCTTTGATTCAACCCTCCTAGCGATCACTATCCCAAAGTCACAAATAATGTAATACCTTACTTCATATATGACCATCAAAATTACTGTCTTAAATATTTAAACTTTGCATCATTTTTAAGGGTAGATCCATAAGCTTAAAGTAATGAAGCCTCCTTCAAAAGTTGTCTCTTTATGTCTCCATTATTTAAGACAGTAAGTAAATCCCAATTTCAAGATCTTATTGTCTTATTAAACACAATCAATTGTGTCATAAGTTTAACTAGTTTTAAATAATTCCTTATAATGTCTTAATTCTCAAACAAATTTAGTTTGCACTATAATGCTCAACATAAGAACTCTCTAAAATCCAAGGTATAACATAGACTTATAAACATCTCAAATCATACAATAATCGTTTGCGACAACCTTAAATGATTTCCAAGGAATCAAAATTTCTCTTATTTAAGGCATAAATCACAAGATTCTCTTTGTTTTATTAGTACTAAATAATGTCATCATAATCCTTAAGTAGTGCTGCATCAATATCTTCTATTTCTTGCTTAAAAATCATTTTAAGGAGACAAAGACTTCAAACTCCATAAACTATGAGTATATCATAATAAAAAAATATCTTCATATCTTAAGTACAAAAATCATTTTACCTAACTTCAAATCATAACAAAAGAGTAGTTTTCTCTATCTTAAATTTCAAATGTCTATAAGTATATATCAATTTTCCATGTTGCATAAGAACACAACATAAATCCTAATGAAAGGCATAATTATGCAAAACAAATCTTTGCGAACCCTATGAAATAATCAAAATAAGAGTTGCTACCAATTTGCTCTTCAACTCTATGAAGCTATCATCATAGTTATAAGACCAATCAAACTTAACTTCTTTCTATGTCAGCCTAAAAATATAAGATAATCTTAGAGATCTCTTAATAATTTATTTGTAGTACTCAATAAATCCCAAGAAACTTCAAACTTTTAATAACAATATCAGATCCTTTCAAATTTCAAATTGTTTTCATCACTCATCACATTGACTTAAAAGACTTAACAACATTTCTAAGCAAATAACTACCTTGCAAGACTTAGTTTATGCGTAACAATTTATCCACATGATTCCCTTCAACTAAACTCAAGATAACTTAGAATATGGAAAGACAATATTTTCCAAAACAATCAACAAATAAAAGGTAGTAAGCTCCTTAATTCATCCTCAAAATCAAACAAAAACCTTAATGTTTAAAGAGTATTAAGTCAATTCAATATCCTTCTTACCAATCGTCATAAAATAACTTCAAACCACCATATCGTCCATAATGACATCTTCTATAGAAGTGACAAATTCAAATCATACTTCATATTGATAAAAGTATGTTCACTAAACCAACAAACAAAACAAAGGCAAAAGAGTAGTGAACTTTAACTAATCATCAAGAAATCATTTATCTAACATACCTTTGTACATAATGCTAAGAATACTCAACGAGGATATGAACTATCAACTAACATGTCACTCCAACTATCCCCATACACAAACTTAAACAAGTTTAGTTAAGATAATAAATCGGCTCTGATTCATGGAGGCTAGGCTTACTACTGTGGTTACCATAGGCACCATCACTCTATTCCTCTTCCTTTGTTCCTATATTGGTGAAGCTCTTCATTATCCTTCTTGCAATAAGGGCTCACATCTACCACCATAAATAAACACCAACTTGAGTGATATCTTATTCTTCAAATAAGGCTTTAGTCCATCCTGAAACTTTAATGCTTTCCTCCTCTGCTTGACCAAGTGTAGGGTAAAACGTGATAGTTCGGTAAACTTAGCCTCATATTGGGCCATTGTCAAATCTCTTTGTTCCAAACAGACAAACTCTCCCACCTTTTGTCGTCGAACACTATTAGGAAAGTACTTCTTATAAAATGCCTCCTTAAACTGTTTCCAAACAATAGGCCCCTAATCCTTTAAAAGCCTCTTGGTATGACCTGATGATCCGCCTCTTTGTCTAACATAAATGTTGCATAAGGTTTTTTTTTTGCTCCTCGGAGACAATCAATGACAATAAGGAATTTTTCTATCATCATAAATCAAGCCTCTTGCCTCTGTGTTGGATTTGGTATCGGAAAAATAAGGGGACTCAACTTCTTAAAGTCGTCAAGACTGCCCTACTAGATGAGGATTGTCCTTGACCATTGCTTGATAACTCTAGCGCCTCTCAACCAATCCAGCCAAAGTCCCTAAATATCTATAAAGCCCTCTTCAGTACTCATAGGGGGCAAAGCCTCGGGTGGAGGAGGTATATCATCATTAGCCTGACTATTTTGGGAAGATGCAAGTCTCCTTGGCGGCATAATTGTTCTATAAAGCAAAGGTATAACTAATTTAGTCATTAAGAAGCCAGAAGTAAGTAAGTTAGAATTGTAGGGAATTAAGAATAAAGACTAGATGAAGTTAGGCAGCTAATGCATCACTCATATATTCCCAAAGGTAAACTAAACGAGTTCCCATCAAGATCATAACCTATAGCTCTGATACCACTCTGTCACGCCCCGAAACCCACCTTAGGGGCATGACTGTCAATTCACACCCTCAAGCCTTGCTTTGAAGGTTGAAGTGTGAAAGCGACACTAACCTTTCTTATGGCTGGATTTTGTCCAATTACCAATCACATATTAAGGTAAATGCGCAGCCTTCTAAATTCATAAATTCTCGAATTAATTTCATCATAGATAAAAATTACTTCTAAATATTCAAATCTCAATTATGCATGTCATATAAAGTTGTTCAGAATATAACAATATTTGAGATCTCTCAAATCCAACTTTGTACTAATATAAAAAGGAATGTTCATCAAAGTGACTTTCTCAATTAACTTTCAAAAACCCAACATTTCACATAAACATGAACTTATGAGTTCAACATGATCCAACATAAAGTTCTAATCAAATCCTAATGATGACGAATCCCAACCTAGCCATCACTCCTCGCGGAAACTAAAAGTACCTGAAAATATGTCAACGAATGGGAGTGAGCTAAAAGCTCATTAAGAAATGCGAAATCTGATTTCATGGATGAAAAAGTTTTCAATCATATAACAAATAGGAGATGTTTTCATCAAAAGCTTTTGTTGAAAATAAGTTTGAACATTAACAAAATATACTTCAAAACATTCTCATATCCATTTCAAATCAGTTTCATATCAAATAACCAATTCCAAAACAATTTCATATCAAATTTCGATTCAAACACTTTCATATCAAATTCAAAATCAAATACATTTCAAATATATTTTTCTTTGGTCATCAAATATCAAATGGTGCCCAGTTATGTGGGACTTTCAAATGGGTGGCTAGCACCAGATTGTTCCTTACAAGGTGGACGGAACCAAACACTACTAGTACTAGTAACCTCTAGCAAACCCTGAGATTTGGGGTTCAAATCAATTACATTCCCCACGAAGGAATGTAAAGGTCAACTATTATATCAAAGTTGACAGGGCGAATAATTATCGACTATTATATCCCGTTGACAAGGGCCAAATAAGTGTCAACTATTATTCCGTTAACAGGGCCGGGCAACAGAGTCAAATATTTCATTCAAAGTTCAAATTACAAAACATCACATCTCAACATTTTCTTTTTCATAAACAAACAAAATCTCAAAGTACAATCTATAAAACTTCTTTCTTGATCCATGGATAATCAAATAAATAAAACTTTTCACAAACCAAGATTATATATAATTCAGTTAAAACAATTTTCATCCTCAAATGAGTAAAAACAAACAATTTTTTTTTTTAAAATATGCATTAATATCCCTTACACGTACATATATATAAAGATAATAATTTTTCGAAAAGCTGTATTAAAATCCCTTACCTCAAAGGAGTACTCAAAAGCTTTGAAAGAGCTAATCCGAATAATTTCACCTCAATGAAATATTTATCCTAAAATAATAAGGAAGAGACTATCATCATTACTTATTTATTCTTAAAACTTTCCTAATTTGATATTCTTAACAATTATATTATTTTTTTGTTCACCTCAAACATATTGACAATTGTTCAAATGATAACTATTTGAATTAGGTAGTTTTACAAATTTTATAAAACTCATATTCCTTTCGGATCTTATTTTAATAATTTATTTGACACATGCTCTTAATCCTAACTAAATCTTTTACTAGAAATAAATAATATTAATACTATTTTACAAATTATATTATTACACAATACACATATAGCCTTTTTACCTAACAATTATCACACTTGACAACAAGTATTATTAATGGATCTTATTTCCTATAATTGTTAAATAATTATTCTAATCATATTTCTTATCAAATAAATTCTTAATCCTTAATAAAATATTTACTTGCCAAAATACATATATATTTAATTGCTTATCAAATACATATATTTATACAAAATTCAGCCCTTTCAAATTTATCCTATTTGTTTATCATTATTTTTTTTTCAAAAATTATCCTTAAATAATTTTTCATTCTCATACTCAAAGTAATTCAATATGACACCACCAATCCTTATTTTATTTATTTATTTATTTATTTATTTATTTTTAAGACGAGTGAAATCTAAATCGGCCTTGAGTTGATTTAAAAGCGAAGAAAGATTAAGAATCTACATCAAGAAATCTAGACAAATAAAATGAGGAAGATCTTTACCTAGAAAATTGTTCTTCAAACCACTAGATCAGAAAGCCGTCGTCCTCGGAATTCTGTCGAGAGAAGGGTAAGATGAATAAAAATGATTTTCTTCTCTTATTCCAATTTATACTAAATTGTATCTATTAGAAAAATTACCTTTTTACCCCCTTTCATTATAATGATGTAGTGTTCATATTGAATTACCATTATTATTATTTTCATAACGTCCTTTCATTTCATTATAGTAATTAATTAATTACTAATTGAATTACCATTAATATTTTCATAACATATACTATAAAATTCACATCATGCTATTTTTCCTAATTTATACCTATACAAATTCTGTCATTATTATTTTCCGTAACTTATACCTATACAAATTCTGGGTATTCTGTTTGTACTTGGCTTGAAGTCACTACATTTGCTTCTTTGAACTCAGGTAATGAGATTTAGTCCCTAAGAAGACACAAAGTCCACTCTGTTGGTTTTCAATCATCAGATTTGTTGCTTGTCGGCCTCGAAAAGCCTTCCCGAACTTAAGGCAGAAATTTGAATGAAATACCATAATCAAAGAGTCCCTTTTTATATAATGAAGAATTCTTTGCGAGGCTACCCGAGTGTGTTGTAGTAGGGGCATGCAAAAATTAGCTCAGTTTGTTCCTGTGAAAGGAAATGCTCCGGGCTGATATGGTTAGATCTTGAAGAGACCTATAGTACTTGATATAAGAAGGTTGAGAAAGGTGAGTTATCATCCTGGCAAAGTTTATTAGCTAAACTCATAGGAGTAGAGCAGGGCTTTAGAGAGTGAGCATATTTGTTGGGTAAAGTAGATCGAGTAGCATATTTAGTTTGCTTTAGATGAAGAGCGAAATTAGTCAGTAGTACCTCAAATCCCCGAAAGCGATGAACATCCCCAAGAGTTTTGAGGGCAAAGGACTTATTCGAGTCTTGCATGAGAAATATATGTAGTAAAGATCCTCCCCTGTGATCAAGATATCGTCCCCATTACACAAGAATAGAGCATGCGACCTTCATGAATACGAGCCAAAAAATAGTGAGGAACCGAAATAGAGAATTTGAAAACTCTAATAATGCTTAAAGTGAGATTAAGACGATCAAACCAAACTCTAAGACTTGCTTGAGGCCATATAAAGCCTTGTTAAGTTTACAAACAAAATGGGGCCGGAGGGGATCTTAAAACCAGGCTGGTTGAGCCACCATTAAAGCGATCTCATCATGCTCTCCGTTTAGGAAAGCATTATTATCATCAACTTGTTGAATCTCACGTCCATAGAGTAACGACCAAGGAAAATAGTGATAGTAGTTGATTTAACCCTTTGGACTAAAGTATCAATAAAATCAATGCCGGGGTTTGTTGAAAACCTTTGGCAACTAATGCGGCTTTGTATTTGTCAAGGTGCCATTAGCAATATATTTAGTCTTGGAAGACCACTTTTATTTGTACAACCGGTTGTCTCGAGATAGGTGGAATTAAATCCAAGGTTTTGTCTTTAAAGAGAGCTTGAAATTCTAATTCCATAGCGATATTCAATGGCGATTAGGAGAGCTTGAAGCTTGATGAAGTGGCTCGAAATAGAACTAACGGTAGATAGAAAGTTTTCACAGGTTTAAGAACACCCTGATTTTGCTCTGTTTGTATAGGATGTATTAGAACAAACAAGAGCAAAAAGTGGTTGAGAAGAAATGAAACGAGGTGCAAAGTAGAGACAACAAAGGATTGTGTGAAGAAGAAAGCGGGTGATGATAAGGTGAGATGAAGGGAACATGAAAGGCAAAGGGACACTAGTGGTATCAACAGTAGATCTTGAAGAAGTTAACTTTTAGAGAAGAAATGTGATCATTTGGAACATTGTTGAAGAAGGAGAAGGCAAAGCTGGAATTTGAAATGGAAGGCTGATGATTTAAAAGAAATAGGATGTTGGCTAACTGAACCTGCAACGGCCCAGAGCCAGCGGAAAATGAAAAGCGGTGAAGAATATGAAGATAAAAGGGAAGAGGAGACTTTGGTGAGAACAGCGAAGATATAGAAAATTTGTTTCATCGAAAACAAGCGAACAAGAAAAGATTACGTATGAGAAGTGTTGATGTTTGATAAAATGCTAAAGAAAACAAAACTTGGAGAGAGGAAGTTTTCAGAGAACTTTTAATCTATTGAATGAAGCCACGGCGTATTTATACACAATAGGAATGTTCTAGAAACGATTAGATCTGAGAAGACTTGAAGCGAGTTGGCTCCGATACTGCTGAAGCCCTAGACATCTCAACGAAAGTTAACATGGGGTGCATATGCATCGGCAACAAGGGCGCAACCTTTTTTGTAGATTTGGGGAAGAAATCGAAGATTAAGAATCTGACTCTAGATCGGTGGATGAAAAGCTGTTCTAAAGTTTTCAGTTTCAAAGAGGTATGTGAGTGTATCACATGGCCAAGCATTGATTCGGACATGGAAATAAAATCCTAATAACAAAAGGCAGTCAATCGACACACCATTATGTGTAATCGTAATTAATGTAATCTAATGATAAACCGAGGTTGAGATCGAAAGATCAATAAGGAAACCTTCAAGCTCATACGCACGAACAAGAAAGTGACCAGATCTCCTGTTGTATAATTGAGCGATCCAACTGGAGCACTGATCAAAAGTAAGGAGCAGATGGGAGTGTCACAGAGAAATATAAATGGAGATAGTTGAGGAGATGGTGAACAAGGAGTGTGATGCCATTGACGACTTCATTTGCCTGGAGCACCATGATAAGAACATAGCGTAAACCGAAAGACTATTTTATTATCAGAAAGAGAGAGAGAGAGTTAGTAGAGTTCTAAAATTATGTAAGAGGAAAGGGAATCATATATATATATATATATATATATATATATATATATATATATATATATATATATATATATATATATATTATATATATATATATATATATATATATATATATATATATATATACAAGCAAAGAAATCATTCTGTATTATAGTTAAGGCAACCGCAAGTCTTCACGCAACAAGATAGTTGCCAGAGTGTATAACATGCTTCCTGTGTGTATGATCTTCCTTAGTTTTGGAGAAGATATAGTATTAGGGTTTTTCGATAAGATTGGAAGAGTTGAACATGCAGTAAAAGGGATTATGGAAGGTTGAAAAATTAGGGTTTATTTACTAGCCCCGTTTTGAGGCTCAAGGGTTTATTGTTCTTCCCAATGCCTTTCTACTCATAATATCATGGGACGATGTTTTTTCACTTCAATTATCGATATATTTGTATTTTCATTATGTTATTGGAAAAGATATTTTCAAAGTGATTTAATTTACCTCTACCTAGAGGGGTTTTTCCACTTGTCCTTTTTTATGGTTGAAAGTTCTTCATTTATCATTGCTCATTCTTGTTAGATTATTACTATTGTTGGGGTGTGGAATATTAACACGTGCATGGTCTTAATTTTCTCTCCTTTCAACCTCCAAACAATCACAAATTAGTGAATTTAATAAAGATGTCTATGCCCGTATGATTCCCATCTTATTAATTTATTCCCAGAAAATAATTGAGAAGGATACCATAAGTGAATAGTGTTAGAAATTATTTTTCCTCACCCAAAAGAACAAACATTATCATGCAAGAATGAAACGATACACGACTGAAATGAGTTTTCGTCCAATAAAATTCATTAGAATCATCAAATTGTGCTAGAATAGTGGCTAATTTTTAATTTTTTGGTGGTCTTCATCCCATGTTGACCGAGCTTCATCTATATATATATGTGTGTGTGTTTCACTGTCTGAAGGGCTATGACAACCGAGGAAACATGGCATGGCCTCCAAACTTCATTCCTTACTGATGGCGGCGTGCCCTTTCCGGATATTGCCGCATGAATTTTTTCCGTAAGAAGGACAGGACTCCAAGGAAGACGTAGACTACCAGGAACAAAATTCTCGGGTATACTTAGATTTTGGGCAGCCTTTCCCATGAATTCCGCTTCTCAGCATACTGCTCGACTCATTATCGATACAACAAACTTTTCCGTTTTTGTTTTTATGGAAGACTTTAGGTGAAATAATTATAAAAGGGAAAAATATATATTATCGTATACAATACTTTGAAATTCAACCTTTTTTATTGCGGTTCGAAATAAGACTAAATCCATGCACTTAAATAAAGTCAGGACAAACAATTCTTAATGTTAAAGGAAGTCAGGAGAAGAATGGTCGAAAGTCAAGTCAAAATTCAAAATTCAAACAATATTTTTCAGCAATAATTTTAAAGGGATGTGGGCCTTCTTTTCCTGGGTCTTAAAAATCCGAGGGAACAAACACTAAAAAGGAAAAAAACACACATTTATTCAGACAAAAATATGATATCGATTTGGAATGAGTAGGTAAGATTGAGATGGTTACACACTAGTCTAGGGATGACAACCAACAACATCTGGGGCGGTCAACCCATCACAATCTCACCTTTTATTTAAATCATTTCTCAATCTCGTTTAAAAATTAAACGGTGAGGCAAGTTTGAAAATTTCCCATATCGCATGTCAGATAGCTTTACTTTTAATCGATCTTATATTTCTAGTTTTATTTATTTTTATATTTGTTTTTATTTTTATTATATTAAAATTAATATATCTCATAAAAATAAAATATTATAATTTTTTATAAATTATTTTTATTATTATTATTATTATATATTATAATATAAATAAAATTATTACAAAATTATTTTAAAATATAATCTGTCGATCAAATACTACCTTAATCCAATAAAAACTCGTCTCATTACCATCTCTACTACTACAAGTCTCAAATATGGTACTATTATTATTATTATATATTAGAATATAAAATAAAAAATAATTATAATTTTAGATGTAATTGTGGTCTGACTAAACAATACCTTAATCCAATAAAACTCTTCTCATCGCTATCCCTATTGCTATAAGTCTCAAGTCTAGTGGTGGCAAACGTGTGTGATTGTAGTCCCATTTTGGTTTGTACCTTTAAGGATCGTTAGAAAATGATGGCCCAAATAGAATCCCAGTTTCATTGACCCGACCCTAATAAGCCCACAACCATTCGTCGCCGAGCCAACCCACTCGGGCCCATATTTTTAAATTTTTAATGATTATAGAATCTAAATCAAGAAAGTAGAAACTTCTTTTTTCAATGTCTCATCAACCAACTTTCTTAGGAGTGAGTGGAAGCCCTAAAACCTCGGGGTCCACAAGACCAGTCAACCTACTAAATTCTACTCTAAGTAATTTCGCACCTAAGTTTCGTCTTAGACCTACACTAATTATTCTTGGATACCGAGTTACTCAAAGACCACCTCTATACGTCCCTTCCTAATGGAACCCATTCATTCATATTTAAATTAAAAATATGAGAATAATGCACTTAAATACTCGTTTCGTGAAGAGTCCTATCACTAATCTCTCTTACCATAATTACATACCCACTATATCGGGTACAGTCCAAAAGAATTTAACTACCATTCTTTGTACAAAATACTTTCTAGAACTAGTCTGGTCTTCAAGCACCTTACAAGAGTTTATCAAGGCCACATGTCGGCCTTCTTCATAATCACGCACTGCCCTCGAAACTGCTCACAAGTGTCGACCCCAGACCATACCGGGCCCCGTACGAAGCGGTGAGCCACGCCTAGTAGAGAATACCTCTTACAAGGGCTACTCTCCACCTAAGTGCACATGCAATGTTCACTCAACATTTCACAATCACGTTCCAACAAGAACATGCCAATTTTATATGGAATCCTACATGTCATGCCATGAAATGAGATGCGACTGACCATGTACCATGCTCCCAAGTCCTCATCGACTCCCTCACACAACGCCTCAGCCCATGTGTGATAAACCGTCATTCTAGATGACATCCAATGATCATTTCAAAACAAATTTATTTGTTTATAAACCAAAAGCTTTTTGGATGATACATCACAATGATCATTTTATATTTTATGTTCAAAATCATGCGCACGGTGTGGGTAGTGGATTTTCGTGTCTCATCGAGGGCTCCGCAAACCTAGACACTTTTACGACCTTCACCTGCTAGTGGACTATGTCTGACCATAATTGGCGGGCTTTTCATCAGAGGGAGGATCTATCCCTTCTTGCTAATACCCTACACATATTTTCTTTACCATTTTAATCAATTGTGCGACTTTGTTAGACGTTGTCCCATTTACCGAGTCCACCAAATCAAACACCAAACACAGTGTCGATTTACCACCCATGCACTCACACCCATTTAATGTGATGTCCCCGTGCATATACAATGTATGCACCATTGCATATCAATTCCATGTCTCATATGTAATGAATGACATATGACTATACTCAAATGTACATCACATCATGCATTTCGACAATTATAACACACGCTTTACGCTCCAAACATCATTCCTTCAATGTTACTATAATAGCACACATATATTAACAAATAATATGATTTCCAACATTTTTATCTTAATGTCAATATATATTAGAATTCATATATATCAACATTCAGCTAGGATAACTAGTACCAAGTACATCAATCAAACGTGAGCAAAGACAACTCTGCTTATCAAGACCGATTATCAGATAAGAGATGCCCACAAACAGTTTCTCACAACAAGCCATAATAAAGCCACAAACATGTTAACACTCAAGCTGCTAAATAACATCAGTGAAAACAATCCAAAATTTCGCATTCTAAATTTAGCCATGACCGCCACCATCAGACACATATCGCCTTAAAACAATTGGAAATTTGCACTGATTCAGGTTATCGATTAAAACAGGAAAGCGGCCATGGAGTCTACTCAAATAGTTCTCACATGTGTCATGACGCTTAAACTATCCCTTGTTGGGACTTGAACCAAAAATCCCAAAAGGCTAGACGACTTACCTCGCTAGATCGCCTCATACGCCGTATGTACCCCACATACGCCAACTTGGCCCCCACAAGGCCAAACGACCCTGAGGTGGAAACACAACCACACGGCCCTACACGACCAAATGGCCTAATACGCCCAAGACTCACTCTGGGCCAACCGCCTTTACATGGCTAGGGGATGGCCCCACCCAACAGACTTCCACACCAACCAGTCCCACACGACCAAATGGCCCTCCCTAAGGTGGAAACACAACCACACGACCAAACGGTCCCATACAGCCACACGGTTAAAAGGTCCCACATGACCAGATGGGCTTGAGGTGGAAACACAATCACACGGCTCTACACGACCAAATGGCCCCTTAAGGTCAAACATCACCACACTCCGCCGTACAACCCCTTAAATGGCCGTAAGGCCCCATGTATGAAACACACCATACGGCTCTATATGGCCAATCGTCCCATACGGCCGTATTAACCCTAGGTGGGAAATCAAATACACGTCCTACACAACACCTCTTAAGTAGAAATTACAACCGTAGAAAATCCTCACCTTCAGAGTGTAGCTGCACTTTTAATTTCGCTCGAGGAACTCCAACCGTTTAATGTTGGAATTTGTGAGAAGAAGTCGCTCGATCTTCCTTCCCTTTCTTTCTCTCTCATTTTTTTCTTTTTCCTCTTTCCTCCATTGATCCTGCTTTATAGACTGGGAAAATCCACATGGCATGCATACGCATGCCACATGCGGTCACCCATGGTATTTAATGCATCATGTCATGTGTCATGCACCATGCCATGTGTCATGCACATGGCATGCATGCATCATGCCATGTATCACCCACCAATTTGGATTCCTTTTTGCCCCGAAATTCGTGAAAAATTTGACCATTCTAGAATATGACGAAATTAGTCTTGGTAACTAGATTTCGCTAGACGAATCCAACGGTGTTGTCCGTTTCATCATCCGAGATCTAGAAAATTTATAGGTTTTCAAACTCACATTATAGCGTGATTTATCGCTTTGCCATTTTTCAGAAAAAATTCAATTTTTCTGGTTTTATGGTTTCCTCTTAAAAGAATTTCGTCCCGAAATTCACACACACATACATACAATCACATGCATATGATACGGGCCATTTTATTATCAAATGACTAGGACAACGTACCTTTGTCCTCAATAAAAACAAAAGGATAACGTGCCACTGCACCTCGCTCCCATGTTGCCTTCTCCACTCCTCGGGCAGCCGCCATAACACCCATCCAAATTTTCATGGTCTCGTGTCTAAAACCCGATCTCGGGCTATCCATATGTGTATCGGGTCCCTCCGGCTGTTCCTTCAGATCAACAAGCTCACCCTAGTCCACTACATGAGTCGGATCTAAAGTGTACTTCTTGAAGGCAGACATCAGCACTATATGAACATCCGAGCAACCTTATCCGGGAATGTACATCAATCTACAAATGATGTTTCTGCACTATTTCTGGTGTTTCCAGTCTTGATAGATGATCGACTACCATATTTTTGGAACCCTTCTTATCTCGAATCTCCACATCAAATTCTTGCAATAAGAGCACCCACTGAATAAGTCGAGGTTTTGCTTCTTTCTTAGTCATCAAGTATTTGATCATGGGAATAGATCTGGGTGGAACACAAAGGATTTTGTTTCCCTATAAGATATCCTAATTTGTCAAAGGCGAACACAACAACTAACAATTCTTTTCTTTGTCAGGCATAATCGAAGCCGCGCATCATTCAATAAGTGTTCCACCGGCACAATAGATGGCATAGAAACTTTTCTTTTTCTCTTACTCAAAATAGCCTCACTCGCAAAGTCTCTTGCATCTCACATAAGTTCAAATGGAAGGTTCCAATCTAGAGCAACTACTATAGGGGTCGAGGTCAACTTCTTTTTTCGTAAAGAACTCAAAGGCATTCATACATGGCTCATTAACTCGTAAAACGGAACACCTTACATAAGAAGATTTGACAAAGGTTTTGAAAATTCGAGAAATTCCTGGATGAACGCTCTATAAAAGCCTACTACAAGGAACTACGTACTCCTTTACCGATGTGGAGGGCGCTTCTATGATCTCAATCTTGGCTCTTGCTAACCTCAATTCCTCTTCTCCTGATACGATGTCCCAATACTCATGCCTTCTCTCACCATAAAGTGGCACTTTTCCTAATTTAAAACTAAATCGTTTCCATGCACCTTTCGCACTCAACGCCATATTATGGAGGCAAAGCCATCAAACGGAGACCCAATCATTGAGAAATCACCATGAAGACTTCAATGGATTTTTTCACCATGTCCGAAAATATTGACATCATACACCTTCCGAAAGGTCCTCGAGCGCTGGCTACGCCCAAAACGGCATCTCCTTCTGAAAGCGAGCGTCATAAGAGCATGAAGGTGGTCTTCCCGATCTTCCGAGCAATAGTGATCGCATTATCTCGAATATCCATTCGTAAAGCCATACTCATTCCCCACTGAGTCTATCTAACATTTGATCAATAAATGGAAGTGGAAAATGGTCCTTTCTGGTCACTTTATTTAGTCTCCGATAGTTAATACAAATTCTCCATCCTGTGACTGTTCTAGTCGGGAGCAGTTCATTTTTCTCATTAATTATCACCGTAGTTCCTCTTTTCTTAGGCACCACTAAACAAGGCTCACCCATGAACTGTTAGAGATGGGGAATATCACTCCTGCATATAACCATTTAAGCACCTCCTTTCGAACTACCTTTCTATCGATCGATTTGCCGCCTCCTCAAGCATCTACTGTCGACTTGCTATCTTCTTCCAACAATATCCTATGCATACACATAGATGGCCTGATCCCCTTTATATCAGTTAGGGACCATCCAATTGCTTCCTTATGCTCCTTGAGGATCTTTCAATAATTTCTCCTCCTCCATAAAGCAGAGAGGGAGGATGAGATGATGACTGCAGTGTAGATTCCTCCCAAGATAGTGTATCTCAAATGATTGGGGAATTGCTTTCCTCAGATACACAGGATGCACCTAATCCCCTTTATATCGCTTAGGGACCATCCAATTGCTTCCTTATGCTCCTCGAGACTGCTACCTCTCCTCCATGTTGTGAGATGGAGACAGGATGATGACTGAGAGTGTAGATTCCTCCCCAAGATAGGTGTATCTCAAATGATTGGGGAATTGCTTCTCTTCCACACAGGAGGTTTCAACAGAGGATTCAATCGCTTAGGCCAGCTCCTAAATATTCAAAGTACTTTTCTTATCTCGTTGAAAGAATCAACTACTACATACCCTAAACTGTGGCCTCATCTTCATAAGAAGAGGGTCATGAGTCGTGCTAGTCTCCAATGGTCTGGCGAACCAATTGGTTAGACACTATATTCTAGAAAAGGTCCACTGTGCAAATCACAGAGATTAAGTGTGGATGCTCTATGAATTGAAACACATTGAATGTCACTTCCTTTTCTTGAGTTTCAACCTGAGTTCACCCAGACATCAATCATTTCCCTTCCCATGGCTAAGAATGGTAGTCCAAGGAAGATTGGGACCTCTTTATCTTCTTGCATGTCTAGAATGATAAAATTTGCAAGAAAGATAAATTTTTCCACTTTGACTAACACATCCTCTATGATACCATGCGGATGAGTTAGTGACCGATCCAGCAATCATAAGGTGATAGCGCTGGACACGCTTCTCCCACTTCGCTTTCTAAAGATCGACCACGACATAAGGTTAATGCTCGCCTATATCACAAAGGTCTTCAAATACTACATTCCCACAAAGGGATGGATTGTAAAGCACCGATCTTTCAGCTTAGTGGGAAACTTCTTTTGCAATATAGCACTGCACTCTTCTGACAGAGCGACAATATCATAGTCTCCCAACTTCCTTTCTTTCGACAAGACGTCCTTCATGAATTTCATCGCATCCGCATCGGTTCGGGCGCTTCCAGCAAATGGGATGTTGATGTCAAGCTTTTTGAAGATATCCATGAACATGCCAAACCGCTTATCCAATATGTTCTTTCGCCTATAGCGTATACAAAGGATAACAGTTTCATCATACATAGGTTTCAGGATTCAACTTTCAGGTGTGTCCGAGACTAGCTTCTCAATAACTTTTCCAACATCTTCGACTGCACTACTTTTCTCACTTCCTGCAGGGTTTTCATCCTCTTATTGGGCCTTAACTGACTGTTCCATAGTCTTACCAATTCTATGGCTATAGCCTTGCAATGCTCATTTCCTTCTCTCCGCTGACTCCTCGTAAGTACTAGGTAGATTTCCATGTTGCCTCTCGCTCAATAACAGCTTCATTTGGCCCATTCGACTCTCCAAATTTCGCAGCCTGAACCGCTTGATTGTCTGCGGATGTCCTAGTCTCATTCTCGAACTATCAAGTGTGACTTCATCAGTATTCATATGCATATCAGCTAACTGTTCCATTTTCAGATCTATACTCGACTTCTTCTCTTGAGGTGGTAGGAGAGGTTTGGCTTGCTCCATAGGATTACTCGCATTTTGATTTTTCCATAGAAAGTTAGGATGGTTCTTCCACCCCAGATTGTAATTTTGACCATATGGGTTGAAGTTTTGGTTTTGAGGGAACTTCGCCATATATTGAGCTTGTTCACTAGTCAAATCTCCCATAGCATTCATCATTAGGCACTGAGAGGTGAGATGAGGTCCATGACATCATTTCGCATGCAAAGCATTTCTTCAACTTTATGCAAATAATCAGATCCTAATTATTGAGAAGCTTGTAGTTGCTTTGAGATTCTAGACACTTTGAGTCAGATACGCTTGTGAACATATCTAAGTCAAACACCCCAGCTGGTTTCTTCGGTGCTACTCTCTCAACTACCCATTGACAATCATTCAAGGCTATGTTCTCCATAATTTGATAAGTCTCCACTTCATTCATCCCCATAATCACTCCTCCAGCAGAAGCATCAATGAGAAACCTAGAGCGGGACGACTCAAAACTATCAGAGAAATGATGGATTTGCATCCATTTGGTAAAACTATGGTAAGGGCATTTTCTCAACATATCTTTGAATCTCTCCCATGCTTCATAGAATGCCTCTCCCTCATATTGATAAAAGCTACTGATGTCGATTCTCAACTTTACGCTTGGCCGGGTAAAAATCTAGCCATAAATTTGTTCGATAAGTCATCCCATGATGTTATTGAATCTCGTGGTTGCTTAAATGAGCTAATGTCATTTTTATCCTTCAATGAGAATGGGAACAATCTGCTGAATAGCATCATCGGGCCACCCCATTATATTTCACTCGACACACACCTCCAAAATCAGATATGAGTACCGATCCCCTGCGTGCAAGCCTCGTGAGAATCGATTCCTTGCGCGTAATCGGAGAAAAATGAGCGGTACAAGAAAAAGGATCAATATTTTCTACGCTCGTGCGCTGGTCGTGTTTCTCCTTTCGCTTCGTTCATGCACCCAGCTCCCGCAAAGGCCCGCTTACATCACGCATCGTAACTCGCGTCGCACCATGCCTCCTGGCCAAGCCCATCACACCGTTGCCGTTGTCACCCGCCATCGAGCACAAATGAAGCTTCACCATGGCTACCACCGACTTCAGATATTCCTACTAGTCATTTGCACCAAGTATAAATCTGAGCATCATATGTCATAAAAATCATGGGATTAAACCGAACTTTGCAAATCTTATCTTTGCTTTTAGTTGATGATGCCTTTTTCAACCGAACTCGGGTTAGAGCGCCAAGTTAGATCATTGGGTCGATTCGGAATTGTCACTAGACTGGTCCGTCGGCTCCGGGCTCGACTCTCTACAAAAGTAAGAAACGGCGGGGATCGGCGGGGCTTGCCCTTGCCTCCGATGCCTAAGCCGGCTCTTTCTCTCCCGATGAATAAGAAATCAACTACTCAGGCGAATGTTCTACGTGACTTTTTACCGATGGGGTGGCCCTGCAGATTACAAGATATGCTTTTCCCAATTGGGCTTGGTGATATGATTCTTTCCTATCGATGGGGTATTTCCTCGCCTTATTGTTATCTGACATTAAGGGATACGAGGAGCGGTTTATGAGAATTATCCTACTTCCTCATTGGTGAGATTCTCATTGCTTATAGGATAAGTTGTTATCGGGATTTATCCTACTTTACTGATGAGATTCGGTTTGATTTGATGTGATGGGCTTTCAGATTGTCCATGTTGTTGGCCCGTAGGGCGTAAATAAATCGGGCCTGCTTTCGGGGCCTGCCAGGCTACGCCTCACTCAGCTTACCTTTTAATCTTTTCCTTAGGGCTTGGCGAGGCCTACGTGCCTATTTTTAAACCTTTACAGGTTCCCCCACTTCGTGTACCGACGAGCGTGTGCATGGCCGCATCGCTTCTCAATCTAAAAGTGCATCACGTGTTTGCCGAGGTCGGGGCTGGTTAGGGCTTCTACGCCATATGTCCATGATACGACACTCGATTCATGCCCACTCCTTCCAGTTCTTTCAATTTCTTCTGAGAACATACTCACTGCTCGCCTGCTCCTCGATCTAAGCCTTCTGCTTTTCTCTACGAGTTCGAGTTTCCTTTTCCTTAACGTTTGTTCTGACCTTCCATGTAGAGTTCTTGCTGGTGTTTTGTGGTTCTTTGCTTGAGGTAGCCTTTTTCGTTCTGTCCTGGGACAGGTGCGTCTTTCTTCCTTACGTGTCTTTTTTAGTAATATAACAGGCACTGGGGCTGGGATTAAGTTAAGTCTTGTTCTTATTAATTGCTATTCTCATGGGTCCGGTCGCCTCTGTGCATTGAGGTGACTCCTCATATCCGATTCGTATGTGCAAGTGGCGCTCCGATTGTTTGTCAAGTTGCTCGAGATACCGTGAACCTCTCCCCACGGATAAGTGTAAGGGTAGAATTGATTTAGATTAAGTATCCTACTGGACTAAGACCAAGTTGGCCGTGCAGAATGCTCTAGCGGTGGGACCTAGCCGAGTCGAGCCTTTATATGGGGAAACTTTTGCGAGGCGTTACAGGCCCCCTTTTGTGTCCTGTCCGTCTTCTCCTCGACATTTTCGAATTCACCTACATGGTCAAAACCCTTCAAATGAGTAGCCACTTGCCGATACCCAACTTAAAGTCAACACACAACTCAAACCCAAGATAAAAGCAGACACAACAAGACATGGGAACTTACAGAGGCGACCCCCTAGAGGGAAAGAGCTAAGGCTTCCTCAACAGGCAGGGCACCTAACCTCTTAAGGTCAGAATCTCTAAGGATGGACGAAACCGCGCCCGTCGCAAGCTCGGCATTGAGGAGCAAGGAATCCCATCTCCATCAGCTCCAGGGACGCTTCCTACCGACTCTTTCGTCCTTGAAGAAGGAGGCTCACGCCTCACACAGGAGGACTCGCACTGCGATGCACGACCTCCAATGAAGGCTCGCAGTTCTCCTCGAGGAATCTTTTGTCTTGCGCCGAACCGCAGCGAGGCTGTGAACTCAAGCTCTAGGAACCTCGGCCGGAGGCGGCAACACTTGCCCCAAAGACTGACACATGGGTGGAAGGTGAGTAAGAAGACGCCCCAACTCTTGTGGACTTTACCCCAGACGGAAGTGGCCCTCCGTGAGAGTCCAGTTTTCCGCTTCACTGGGACCTCCGGGGACGCCTCCACTCGAGCCAAAAGCTCTCCCTTAGTAGGCTTGACAACAGGAGGCCCATCATGAGAAAACTTCATAACGGAGGGAGGTGAAGGCCTCAAAGTAGCGGAACGGGAGGACCTCGAACCTAAAGATCCGAGAATATCCGACCTGATGAGCTCCGAGTAAGCGCACGGAAGACACTCAGCCAGCTCCCGCTTTATGACTTTGTCTTCAGGGCTGAGATCGTGGCGAATACCTGAAAGACACACTACCAAAGGGGAATTAGAGGCACCCTATAACTTACGAAAGCTAGACCAAACTAAGCTAAAGCGATGCTCGCTGCATTCTCAGATGCCCAGCAACCTAACGCCCAAGGTGTCATCCTTATCAAGGGGTCAGGATCCCACCACGGCCACTGACGAAGAAGTAACTCTCCTTCCACAGTCTATGGGAAGATGGGAGATCCAAGATAACCGTAGGAGCAACTACGCCGTCGCTTCCTTTCACACTAAAAGGTCCAAGAACAAGAGCTATACTGAATACCTAAGCCCTCATTCCTAAAGTTACAGTTAATTAACAACTCACAAACTTAATACTCCCAAATCAAGTAAAGCTGAGAGGGGCAGACATTGAAATGCTATGTTTCAAAAGACTTTTTATAAAGGTGTAGAGGAATGTGAAGACCATTATTGAAGGCCACCTCAAAGAAACACACCATCTGGGGCACTCGGACTACGCAGTGGTCAAAATGCCTGAGACCAAACCCTGACACTAAAAGGGGCCCGTAACGCCGCCTGCCTCCTCATAAAGGCTCAACTCGGCTAGGTCCCACCGCTGTAGCATCTCAGACAACACTTCGTATATCTGATCCCGCAGGATACTTAATCTCGTCAATTCTACCCTTCCCTTTATCCATGGGGAGAGGAGGTTCACCCAGAGCATCTCGAAAAGCAACCCGATCCAAACGATCGGAGGCGCCACTGGGCTCGCCCCGAATCGGGATACAACGTAGGAGAGTCACCCCAATGCGCAAGGAAGATGAGCGACCTGCACCCAATGAGAGCAACAGTAATAAGAACAAGACTCCAACCACCCAAATTCTAAGGCCTCGCTATATTACTCAAAAGACACTAAGTGAAGAAAGACGCACCCGTCCCAAGACAAAACGGAAAACATCTCAAGCAAAGAACCACAAACGCCGTAAAGAACTTCTACACGGGTCTAACAAACGTTATGAAAGGAAACCCGAATCGCGTAAAAACAACGTAAAGCCTTCAAGATCGGGGGAACAAGGCTTAACGTCGAGACGTTCATAAGAAACTTAAAGAACTGGAAGGAGTGAGCGCGAAAACCAAGAAGTCATCATTATCATAAGACATATGATGGCGACAAAGCCCTAACCAACCCAGCCTTGAGCAAACAAGTGGAAGTCGCACCCGATTCAAGAAACAATAATGTACCTTGCACATGCTCACTGCACACAAGGGTCAAAGAACCCGGGACAAAGGTTTAAAAATAGGCGCATAGGCCCACTTCCCAAGCCCAAGGAAAAGGTAAGCCCAGTGAGACGCCCGAGCCCTTGGCACCGGCCCAAAACGGAAGCCCGATTTGTTCGCCCCACAGGCCAACAGCATGGACAATCTGAAAAGCCCATATCCTATAAATCAAACTGAATCTCATCAGTAAGGGAAGTAGGATAAATCCCAATAACAACTTATCCTATAAAACAAATCGAATCTCACCAATGAGGGAAGTAGATACTCACAAATCGCTTCCCTCATTATCCCCTATTAATCCTGGCAACGATAAAAGCAGGAAATCCCCCATCCAATGGGAAAGAATCCTTATCACCATCCGACCTGGAAGCATATGTTATAAATACCGCCAATTCCCATCGGTAAAAGGACGCAGAACATCCGCCCTCTAAGTAGTTGATTTCTTATTTCATCAGGAAAGAACTGACTTAGGCATCGGAGAGGCAACGGGCAAGCCCACGCCGATCCCCTTCGTTTCTTACTTTTTGAAGAGGAGTCCAACGCCCAGAGCCAGCGGACCAGTCCAGTGACGATTCTAGATCCGGTCCAACGATCCCAACACGCTTCCAAATTCCCGGGGCCCGCTTGAAAAGGCATCATCGTAGTTTTCATCTTCCTGTAATGTTTGTGTATGTTTTGTACACATGGAATGAATAAAAAATTAAATAATATGTAATAATTAGTATGTAGTTTCACTCTTTGATGGTGTAACCTGTGGATTTTGAATAATTCATGCTACAAAAAATAAAAGACCTAGTCCAAGCATGAGCACATTTTTTTCTTGCTTAATCTTTTGAATAGGCGAACCCAAACACGAATATCATAGTATTTAGGTAGCGTTTGTTTTTACTTAATGCCAAGTAGAACTTTTATTTTGAATAGTGCTTAATACAGATTGAGTATTTAGTTGTTTGTTTTCTAAAAACAAAAATCGATCTTTTAATTTTTACTTAAATTTTGAGAAAATAAAATTTTAAATTAGAATTTAAAAATACATATATTTTTATATAATTAACATAAAACGAATCATGAGAGTTTCAATTAGTTTATAAAGTACATGATTTTCTCATAATTGAATTTCTAGTTTTCTTAATAGAAAACATTGGAAAAAAAGCCAAAAAGTCAAATCTTGGCTTGTTCTATTGAACCAAAATTTTAAAACAATTTAACAATAAGCCATGAAAAAGTAAAAACAAAATAGTTGAATGCTAAAAGCAAATTGATTTAACAAAACACAAAAACAAACACTACCTAAGTTTTCAGGTAATTTACTTATATTGATTTTTCTAAATTTTTACTAGAAAATCAAATTACAAGAAAACCATTTACTCTTATTCTTCCTTTAGTACTTTCCACGAATCAAACATTAATCTTACAAATTCCTATATTTCCAAGTCAATTATGATCGGCCTTGAATTAAGTTCTAAGTTTCTAGGATATATAGCTGTAGAATGCATTCACTTGCATCGTTAATTATGAAAGAGGTGGAGACAGAAAGAAATCTTCGTTGGAATATAATTGTTTCTTGGCCTATTTTTGGTCAATTTCAGTTCTCCTAATGCTATATATATATGACATTTGACAAGAGCTTAGGAAACCTTGTTGTCAGTAATGATTCTCTCCTTTGACTTCTCTTTTAAGTCAAATTTGGTCTCCTCACTGCTTTCTATTCTAAGGAGAACAACTGTATGACGATTCGCTGGGTAATTAAGATTTATGTTCATGATATTATGAGGAAATACATTTATGATATTTGTAATTTGTGTTGATAGGTTATATATTCATAAGTATTTCAAAACTAAAACACTTCCCAGAATAAGTTAACACAAATAATAATAGGATTCAAAATATGAACCCAAATATAATATTTTTATTAAATAAATAATATATCTTATGATACATTTAATAATTGGGTCTTCATTAAATCAATATGATCATCCGCCAGCTCCAGTTTATTTGCTTAAAAGTAATATCATGATCAAAGTAATTAATATAAATATGTACGGTCTAATTGATAAAATCAGTCTTATGCAAATTAAATAGTCCAAAAAACACCCAATTATTAAACACGTTTTAAGCTGATACCAACTTAACTCAAACATGATTATCCTATGAAAAATACATTGTTAAATTAAATTATTTCCTATTGGTAGGATTTCTTTTCTTAACATCCTTTAGATTTTATTTCCTTTAGGATTCTTCTAGTAAGCCTATGCTTGTACAAAAACTTTTGTTATATATGTAATTTCAATTAAGTTATTAACAAGACCTCGCCTTTCTTTTATTCCCCAATTGGAGTTTCCTAATTTCACATGGTATCGTAGCTAGGTTTCATGGAAGAAATTTAATCTCAAACACAACTGGATCCAACTTTTGGCGTGATTTCACACACTTTGTCATGATCTCACAATCATGTTTCACAATTTCGAATTCGCGCTTGGCATTTTTCTTTTTGTGGTCTTTTTTTTTTTTTTTTAGCATAGAAAATCTACAATCTGGTATTTGTTTGCCCCTATTTTTTTTGTTTTTTGATTATGGCTATTGAAAGAGACGATTCACTTCAATCTATGAGTATGAGGTTGGATGGAAAGAATTATTTGTATTGGAGTTATGTGGTGAGAAACTTTTCTTAAAGGAAAAATTTGGTGGGGATCATAAGCTATATGGAACTTGTGTTAAACCTAAAAGTACTAATGAAGATTATGCTACTGAGCTAGATACGTGGGAAGCAAACAATTCAAAAATTATTACTTGGATTAACAATTTTGTTGAGCATTCAATAGGTGCACGTTTGGCAAAGTATGAGATGGCAAAGGAGGTTTGGGGTCATTTGTGGAGGCTATACACTCAATCAAATTTTGCAAAGCAGTGTCACTTGGAGATTGACATACGTGCTCTTCAACAAAGGAATATGAGTGTCTAAGAGTTTTGACTCGCTATGACAGATCTTGGGATCAATTGGCTCTTATAGAATTGAATTAATTAAAGGCATGTGATGCTTATATTGCTCGTAGAGAAGAGCAAAGATTAGTTCAGTTCTTGATGGCTCTTCGCAGTGATTTTGAAGGATTTAGGGGTTCAGTTTTGCATCGTTCTCCACTTCTTTCTGACTCAATTGTTAGTGAGTTATCGGGTCAAGAAACACGCCTTAAGTCAAATTATGAAAAGGAATTATTTCTAATCCGAATCCTTCCGTGGTCATGCATCTTCTAAGACGCCTTCTAATAATTAGAATAGACCTCAAATAAGGTTGCCTTCGATGAGTTCGTAATTGTAAGCAAAAGGTCATTGAAGGTTCAATGTCCTAAGCCGAGAAACCAAAACTAGTCAGAGCAACAATCTCAAATTCTCGAAGCCCGCAACCGCACACAATCCAATGCTAACATACCCACCTCAAGGCTACAAAACCACCTCGTGGCTACTGCACCACCACGCTTTGATACTATAGCAAAGAGTCGCATCAAGTTCTTCTTCCCCGATCCTCGCACTGGCCGAGCCATTTTAAAAGTTTTCCCATGCCTAATAAGCTATGTCCGCTCTTCTTCGTAGGCCGTTTGATTCACAATTTCTAGGTATCGCCTTTACATGGATCTTGGACTCGTGCTTCATCATATGTATCTAGATTTTTCCTTGTTTTACCTCTATAGTCTTCATTTGTCTTCAAGTTCTCGTTATGATCGTGACGGCACTCTTATGCCTTTAACAAATAGTTTTGTTGTTATCCCTAATCTCTCTCTCTAATGTTTATCATATTCCGAACCTCACATTGAATCTTTGATTTTGTTGGTTAGTTGTAACTCTAATATCCTTGTAACTTTTTTTTCTTCTTGTTTTGTTTTGTGCAGGATTTGCAACCTTAGAAGCTATCAGATAAAGCATGTGAAAGGGGGGATTATATGTTTGATGCAGTTAAAAGTGTCTCGTTATTCCTATCGCTACTATTGATTTGTCATCTTTTGTTTGAGTCCTTCTTCTTCTAGTTTTTATTTATGGCATTCTCGCTTTAGTCATAGTTTCATTCTCTGCTTTCTCATTTGACATTTTCCACAAGTGGTTTAGGAAAGCTACAAACCTACGATGTTTTTTATCAGAAAGTGGATGTAAACTAACCAAATTTTCGGCTTTTACCTTTAATCAAGTGTTTCGTCTCTTCTTCCATTTTATATGATTCATTATGATATGGGGGCCTTCTCCTGTTCCCCACAAAAGAAGGTTCCCGATATTATGTTATCGATAGATCATACTATTATCATTGGTTTATTCGTGAAACATCGCTTTGAATTCTTCGAGATATACAAAGCCTTTCGTGCTCTTGTAAAAACTCAACATTCTTTCTGTTATTAAATAGGTGTGATTTGGGGGAAAATAAAGTACACTCACAAATTTCTTTAGTTGCTTGCCTTAGATGGAAACAATGCAACAAACTCGTGTACGTATATCGAGCAAAATGAGGCCATGAAAGAACATAGGCATATTGTTGAAACCGTACGATCTCTTATTGTCAAATTTTGTTCATAGTGAATTTTAGGGAGTAGTTGTTCTTATTGGTGTAACTTTGATTAATAATATTCTTCCTCTCATATTTCGTATTCCAGAAATTATACTTGTGTACGCCTAGATTATTCATTCTTGTAGTCTTGTCAGATTTTCTTCATTCTTAAACCTTTCATGTAGAAACATAGCAAGTTATCCATCGATTTATTATTTATGTCTTTTCTTGGTTATAATGAAGGCCAAAAGGGGTAATACGGTGTTTTGATCCAACTACTCAAAACTTTATATGTCTCGTCATGTTGTTTATCTTCAACATATACCTTTCTTTTCTATTCCATCTTCTATTCATGACTTGACTAGACTATATATGATATTCTTCGTATTGATCCCTTTTCTGAGGATTCTAATAACTTGTCAACTCAAGTTCCTTGTACTTTAGATACCCCTTCTCATGTTCTTCCTCCTATTCCTTTGCATCATATTCAACGTGTTGTTACTAATAGTTCTACAGGTACATACACTTTGCTCTTTGAGACACTTGAAGCTCCCTCTTCTCCTATGGTCCCTCAAGCCCCGCTCACGATTGTAGATCCACCCTCTATGTCAATCCACACATTTAGGTCCACAAAATCACCGCATTTTGCCTATTCTTGTTATTCTTCATCTTTTTTACTTATTTTTAGCTTCATTCATTGTTTTTCTGAGTTTTCTTCCTATAAAGAGGCAATTCTTGATCCACATTAACAAATGTTATGGATAAGGAGAGCTTACTTTGGTATAAGATAGTTACTTAGGGATTTGTCTTCTACCTGTAAGAGTATTGTTGGTTATCACAGTGTATAAGATTAAGACTAATTCGATGGATCTATTATGCACCAAAGCTTGGTTTGTTGCAAAAAGCATGTTCACACGGTATGGATTATGAGTAGACTTTTGCTCTATTGCGAAATGACTACGCTCATACTCTTATTGTAGTAGCTTTGGTTCGGCTAAATAGTGTATTTCTCAATTTGATGTTAAAAAGCCTTCTTAAATGGAGATCTTCAAGAAGAAGTTGACAGGAGCCCCTTCCTAGTGTTTCTACATTTTGGGTATGTTTCCAACCTCGTGAAGGTATGTATATCTCAAACAAGCACCTTGTGCTTGGTTTGGAGAAATTTTCTCTGTGATCTCCTATCTTGATTTACACAGTAGTTATTAAGTGATTCCCCCGCTTCTTTGTTATGTATTGATGCAGATTGTATCATTCTTTTCTTTATATGTTAAGGACATGATTATTATCGGTGATGTTGTTGATGGTATTTCAGTTTTGAAGGCAGAGTGCTTTTCAAACAAGATTGAAATGAAGGATCTATGTTCTTACTTATATTTCGGTATCGAGAGGTTATCTTCTTTCACAATCAAAATATGTTGTGTGATATTCTGAGTGGGGCTAGACTTATCGATAATAAGATCATGGATACTCTACCGAGGTTAATGCAAAGAACTTCTTCTAATGGTATGCCTTTGTCTAATTTGGCAAGATACCGTATCATTGTTAGGAGCTTAGTATGAAGTCTTACTTCATTACTCATCCCGAAATCGCTTATATTGCTTATGTTGTTCATGTTGTTAGTTAGTTTCACGCTTTCCTCCCACTACGCTCATCGCGCTGTTCTTCGTATTCAAGTAAAATTTCCAAGGCACATTTTTAGAATCTTCTACTTTCATTTACCTCCTCTTTGAGCCACGTGCATACTCTAATGCTAATTATGGCAATGACCCTACTAATCACAAATCACACGGTTTTGTATCTTTTGGGTGATTATCTTATTTCTTGGAAGAGTAAGAAACAACCCATTGTTTCTCTATCTTCAAACGAAGCAGAATATCGTGTTTTGGCATCTACTACCAAAGAGATTGTTTGGTTACGTTGGTTACTTGTAGTTATGGGAGTATTTCTTTCTCATCCCACTCCTATGTATTGTGTCAACAAAAGAGCTATTCAAATTGCTCACAACTCAGTTTTTCGTGAATGAACCAAACACATTAAAGTTGATTGCCACCTTACAAGTCATCACTTCAAGCATGGCACCATCACATTTTTGTTTGTTTCTTCTTCAAGGTAACTTGAAGATTTCTTCACCAAGTCCCATTATGTTTTCCGTTTTCATTTTCTAGTTAACAAACTCTCAATACTTATAGCAGCCGCATCGTGAGTTTGAGGGGGGGTGTTAAATTAAATTATTTCCTATTATTGGTAGGATTTCTTTTTCTTAGCACTCTAGATTTTGTTTCATTTTAGGATTCTTCAAGTAAGCCTATGCCTAAATAAAGACCTTTGTTATGTGATCTAATTGCTATTGGAATAAGACTTTCATTTTTTTCTTGTTCCCAATTGGGAGTTTCCTTAATTTCAACATACATCATGTTCAAGATTGAGAATTGTATACATCAAACTTTATCACCTATCATTTGTGTTTATGTTTGTCCCTCCGAGAATGCCAAAAAAAGGTAAAAAAAAATATTGTAGATGATATGAAAAGTGCAAAGAAAAAAATACTAAGGAAAATACTATGATATTTTTCCTATTGATTTTCTTCAAAAATTTATGAGGAAAAAATAAAGGTTAAAAGGGAAATGATGTTTTGCATTATATCTATATAACATTGCTTCAATTATATATATATATATATATATATATATATATATATATATATATATATATATATATATATATATATATATATATATATATTCTTTTATATTTTTATGTGGGAAAAATTATGGTTTATCAATCTGACTTCATTTAAAAAAAAATAGTTTATAAAGAATGACAAACAAGGGCATGTTAACTCAATTTGAAAGTATGATCTAAAAATTTTTAAATGTAAGAGAAAATTATGTTTTTTTCCTTTAAAATTTGATACATGACCAAATAACAGAAAAATTTATATTCATTTCATCACCTTTTCTTTCCTCCTAATTTTCTTTTCCTTAACATTTTCAAGAACTAAACATAATCTTATGCTACTATTTTAGTAAATATTTATAAATGGTTGAAAATATTTTCGAACTATGATAATTAATGAAACAATTCTAATATCACGTACTTTATATGCTGAAGAGACAATCTCATCTCTGAGGTTATATTTATTAAAGTCATTTATTGAACAAATAATGTCAGTATATATAGGTTTTAATTTAAAAAAAATCTTCAAAAGATAATTTTAAAATTAAAGTAATTTATTTAAGATGCATTGAAATACTTAACTTTGCTATAAATTGATGCTAACAATTTTGAAATGATTCATTTTTATAAGCCAATAATATAAATAAGTTAGCTTCTGAAATATTGCATAATTTTGTGAAATAAATAATGGGACACTAATAACTATATAAGCTAGCCTCCGATATTTACGGTGCACCTGATGGGGATTCTAGCAAGTATTAATCATAACTCTTATTAGCACTTTTTTTAAAATAGAAATTTTATTTATTCAAACTAGAAATACATGTGATTGAGACAAAATTAATTCACTAAAAACACTAAAGAATGACGCAGTATCTAGGTTAATAACACTAATATAATGACTTGGCATAAACCCGTACATTTTAAAATTCATGATGACTAGGAATCTATAAGATCCAGCTCATGCACCTACATCCCCGAATCGCCCACCTTGCCCACGCCTTCCCGCTTAGAGCACGTTTGCATGCCGACTAATCCTATGGAACCCAAAAGGTAACAATGGGGTAAATCTCCAATGACTCGAAATGACTCAAATCGATGATAGTCAGGGGCGCAAACCCAAGGCCATATTATTGTTTTGTTTTGTTTTAATTTATAAGAATAAATCAAGAAAATGTAATAAATGCAAATTGCTTGTATGTGATTCATACATTGATCTTTTTTCACTATCTACATTATAAAATTCTGATGAACTTTACAAGACTTTGTGGTATAAAGCACAAAAGAACAGTTGATTGATGCATATACTTCATATGCTTGCCCCTTGTTGCTTTAAGAGCAATAAAAAGAACAATTCATATCTTCTCATCAAGCCTATGTTTTGGAATTTCCATCCATGTGCTTTTTACCACACAATTTTGTTCACGCATCAAAGTGTATGTCACTTGTGCTAGAAAATAGTGAAAAACTTATGAGTCCCGCGAGGTTACTAATTTTATTTGCATGTTTTAATTAATATGTATATGTTCATGAAGCATTTTATTAATTTTACAATAAGGCATAATAAATCTTTTTTAGTTTAAATATTATTTGCTCCTTAAATAATGAGTGTTTTTCCAAAAGTGTTTTAATTAAGAGAATCAAATATAAAGTGCTTTTCAAAATAAATAGCAAAGTCATCTTATAATATTAACAGTAATCTTTTATAATACTAAAATGATTTTTTAAACAAAGTGTTTCCTAAAGTTTATCGACAATACTCTATCATTTTTATAAAAATTTTGAAGCTTAAACCACTTTCTAAAATCACTACTAGATAGGTTCTAAATTCACCTTATGGGGGACTTCCAACACTCCCCCTCACACAAATGTTGGATTTTTTTTTCCAGTCCTTGCAGATTATGATGTGAGCCTCCATTGTGATCCGTACACTCGTCGACTCGATACTATGTTGATATTTTGTAACCCCCTTTCATCTCCCACTAAAAGACCTTATAAAGGGATGAAGGTTTCTCTTACATATATACTCATTTCAATCAGATCGTGTCTAATCGATGTGGGAACTTCCAACACCTATCAACTATCTATATCTTTTTTCTCTTACATTTTCTTTTTTTCCTTTCCTCCATATTTTTCTCTCTCAAAATTTTCCATAACAAAACACGGCGTTAAGCTACCACTCAAATGCGTATACACTTCATTCATTTTCAAAACTAATGCCTTCAAAGAAGTTCAACTGCAACAAATAAATAAATAAAATAAAAATAAAAATAAAAACCCAAAAACACTCTTATATTTAAAGCTAAAGTGGTTTCAGATATTTCGCTTTTTTTTTCTTTTTAACGTAGTGACTTGTTCTAACAAGTATATACGCCTAATAATTTGATAGGGAGAAAACTAAACATGCCCACCAATGAGTGACCTATAATGGGTTCTTGTTTAATGATGGTAAACCATTAACATTAAAGACTTTTCCTCTCTACATAATTTTGGTGTTAAAAAAATGTTAATAATATTCAAGCAATTTTTCAGACGCATAGTTTCTTCCAATTTCCAATTCCAAAGGAAAGCGCCATTGTAATAATGTTAACAGCCAAAGAAACCCTTCAAACAAGCCAAACTACCAAAAACTCTAGGGTTGAATCCTATAAACTAATTTTATATATTTTTAACTCATCTATCTAAAGATTGCATGTTTTAAGAATATGTAAGTTAGGTGCTGTGAGCATCACGGTCAAACGAGCCCCAATTCAATAAAATCTATTCTTACGATCAAAATTAGTGGCCCACAAGGCCACAAAGAAAGTAAACAGTACGAGAAACGAAGAAATCCACCCACAAGGTCAAAAGTGGTAAACAAATCGTTAAATTTTGTAAATGCAACAATAGTTTGATTTAGACCAATCCTAACTCAACTTGGAAAATATTTGTTAGGAGATGGATTTTGGTGGCCTTCATGCAGCTGCTTTATTAATCGATAAGCAACATCATGCAAATGTGTGATCTGTTACTGCTAAATTACTAAATTCATGGTTTTAAATATTTCAATATTCATTGCTCTTATATGAAGCTACAACTGACAGAAGTCTCCTTATTTCCTAAAAATTAAAAGAAAACATATGTAATGAATAAAAAATAAGTAACATGCAACAATTAATATCTTGTACATTATTTTTACTCTTGATAAGATTTTAAAACAATTCTATATTACAATAAAACTTAACCTTCCTTTCTTTTCTCATTTTATTCTTTCTAGGCCCTTTTTTTAAGCAAAGAGGGGTGATGTTTTTTTACCATTCTTAGCCTGAAATCACTCCTCTACATCGCTTTTCTACAATTTTTCTTTTTCAATAAAGTGGTTCTTCTACAAAAATCTAGATTTTACTTTATTTTTTCGTATTTTTATCGTCGTCTTGTGCGGCGTATTTTTGTCGTCGTCTTGTTCGACGTGTGATTTGTGTCTTCTTAGTACGGCGGTTTGGTTTTCGCTGCCTTGTTGCGACGCTTGGTGTATAAGTTATTCAAACGGTAAAACAAATTTAATCAAAATATCAAGTCAAATCATGGCCATCCTCAGATGTCGCAAAACTGAATCATATGGGTATTCTAGTCATCATAGAATTATTAAATGTGTAGGCTTTAAGTCGATCTTATTGTGTGCTATTAACTTGATATTGGGTCATCCTTAGAATTTTAAACAAATTTGATTATAAGTCCCATAGAATATATTGTTAGTTTGAATCAATAAAATTATTATTCTTTCAAACAAAAACAATTCTACTAAGCAAAATAAAAAATCAAGTTAACTTAAGTCATGAACACGTTTCATTGGTTGATCTTTTGAATATGTATACCAAAATTGTAACAAACATGTGTTATTTTAATAAAATCATATATTGCCTTTCTTTTCCTCTATTATTCTTCCTCTTGTTATTAATCATTGATTAATTGCAATGTGTATTAATTCTCTCGTTTTGCGATTGCCTAGGTTTGTTCTCTAAGAAGAACAACGCAGTCTTAGTTACATTGGGCAGCTAGCTCTATATGAACATGGTTTGACTACTAGATCAACAAATAAAACTTTCTCTGTTTGGAAAATCCTTTAACTATATAAATAAGCAAAAAGAAAAAAAGCATGGTGTGAACGTATAGAACACCATTGAAATGGATTCAGACCCATTTCAAATGTCGAATGGATACACTTTTCTTGAGTACTTTTATTTTAAGGAGTACAAATATTTCTTTCTTTCTTCTTTTTCCTCTAAAAAGATTTACGAAATATAATAAGGATAGTTTTTGATCTGTCCCGTCTTAATGGGAGAAGGATAAATCCCATTTATATAATTCTTTTTCCTACTGTTGCACTAGACCAACCCTTACCAGCTCATGGAAGTCGGTAAGTATGGCCCAGTCAGCCCATCCTAGGTTTGGGAGTCAAATGGGTATCTTCAATTACATTTTATATTTGTTTTTAATTAAATATATAAATAAATAAAAAGGAAAGAAGCTGTCAGTTTTAATCATGCAAATTATGTTCCTTGATTAATGTGAATTGTTATTCATTAATAATAGTAAAGGAATGTAATGACTGGCGCATTTCAATCATGTATTGTTTTCTCTTTTCTTTTTTATTTATTTATTCATTTGACAAATAGTAACAGTAATAAGAATAAAGCAAATAAATTGATGAGTTTTAATTTTTAAAATCTTTCTTTTATTATTTGTTTATTACATTTTCATGGAAAGAAATATGTATCTTCTTTTATGGGTTTCCTCGGCAAACCAAATGAGAAAAGATTTATTTTTTTGATAATTTATTCATTTTCTCCATTAATTGCTAGGACATGAAACGATGGTTTTATTTGTTTTTGGACAATTATCAGATAAGCAAATAATAAGTGAAATTATTCTGGTTTGTTATTAATTTTAGTTTTTCATGGGTTTTTTATTCATGGGCATTTTACTCCATTAAACATCAAATTTGATCTTAGGATAGGCTCGAATTTTACCCAACTTTGTAATATTTTATCGTTTCCTTTTTCAATATTGCTTTTTTAACAATTTATGCTTGTACTATTAATTGTGATTACTTATAGCATCATATTGTGAATAAGATTTTCATTATTGATATTAGCTGTACTTAGTAAAAATCGAGAAATATTGAATGCTTATGAACTTGTCTATCGTGAGTCCTAGAATGTGGATATTCTTGAAATTGATGTTGCAA